>CBVK0102760052.1:0-26467 GCA_900067695.1 Picea abies
GATTTGGAGCAAGCATGTGCAAAGAAACCAAAAAGTGGATAAAGTGCTTGTCTGGTTGCATTGGCATTTTGATTTCACTTGATTGAAATCTTTTTCAACAGTTAGGATAGGTAGGAGTGTGAATAAGCTCGGTACTACGAGAATTTCTTTTAGCAATCTGCGGTTTTCATTTTCAACTTAGTTTCATATTTTAGTTTGGAGCATATACAGTTTTGGGTTGCGGATGCAAGTTACAAGTTACAATTGGAAAGTTGAGTTTGGGAGAAGCCCAATGGGTAGGTACCTGGTCTATTGTTCTTTTCTACCTCACAAGGAGGATAGCATCCCCATTAGAGCCAGCTGTTAGAACCATGTTTTTCATAGCTAAGGTTATAGGTTTGTCAACAATTTTCAAAGTCATGCATGTTAGCAACCATATTGTTTTTATGACTGGAAACATCTAACATATCCAAGAGTTAGTTTCAAAAGGAACCTTATCATTTATTTGTTCCATTTCCATTTGCAACTACGCGCTGCAAAAATTTTCTACGTGTTGTGCAGGGCATTTAACCGCACAAAGGATTCTGTCGTGCAGTGTATTTTGTCACGCATAGGATGTTGTTGCATAGTGGATTTCGTCGTGCATAGGATGTTGTCACGGAGAGGATTTCATCGCGCACTGGATTTTATCACGCAGTGGATTTCATCGCGCAGTGGATTTCGTCACATAGTGGATGTTCTCATGCATAGGATGTTGTCGCACAGTGGATTCTATCATGCATAGAATGTTGTCGCGCAGTGGATTATGTCATGCATAGGGTGTTTTCATGCAGAGGATGTTGTCATGCAGTGGATTTTCCTACGCACAGGCTACAGGTGGTGTTGCGCAAATGATTGGTTTAGTGGTCAACTTCAAGATCAGTTTCTGACCAACTGGAGAGGAATTTTGAAAATCCCTGAGATGTTTTTGTTTAGGAAAAAACAAATAATAAAAACCTCTCTCAGATTTGAAAAATGTGTCATGGAATGGGAGATTCAAAGGAATATTTGAGTCCTATTTTTCATTTTTCATGATTTCATGTCCAAGACATGTTTTTGCGACAAGTATTCCGACTAGCTGGAGATGGATTTCAAGAAACTGATAGAGGTTAGTCTTTATAACGATCTTAAATACAAAAATGTCTCAGTTTCTAAAAATAGTGTTTTATCAGTGAGATGCATTGTCATATTTAACGCCTATTTTTCCAATTTGTCCCGCAATCCACTGCGTTTTTTGTTGTAGATTACCATTGCGTAGCAGACTTGTCATGCAAGGGTGATAGAGTGTATGATAGTGCACATGATGGCTCATCACAACCATTTGGTCGAATTTTGATCATGATCAATGATTGTAAATAATATTTTGGCTACGATTATGATTTGGAAAATTTAGGTTTTCTATTTTTAGTGAATCTGTTGAAGTTATTGTTCTTTTTCAAAGAAAACGAATCCATGATTCTAGGAGGGAATAGTTTGACCCTAGAAGCCAAGGTTAAAATTAGTTTTCTATATATGGGGATCATTTTCATGTAAATAGGGTTGGTTGGAAAAATTGGTAGATGACAGCTATTGTATGTAATTTGAGTTTTTTGACTGAAATTTAGGGCAAAGGTCCTATAACTTGACGAAAAGATTCTAGTTGTAGCAGTCAGATGTATTGTGCCTCTTTCTTTGCATTTGTGCTTCCTTTCATCTTTATTCATATATTTTTCTTTCTATTTGAGAATAAATTTTTGAACCTTTGGATTCGTTGTGCAGCACCTCTTGTTCGTGCCACTTAGAAAAAATGTTTTCTTCTAAAGATAACTCTGAATTCGCCCGCAACAATGCTCTAAGTTACTTCCTGTGTTTTTCTCCTGCCACACATTACGGTTTTACACTGAAGATTGTTTCTCCCCTAGCCTTATCCTCTCAAGTTCATTCACTAATCCATGTGTCTCTGTCATTTCCTCAAATCAACTCCATAGCCCAAGTTTTACTTTCTTGCGCCAATATAACTAGAACTCATTACATCAAAGGCATTAAATATAGCCACTGCTTTCAAAGATATATCCTTCGTGAAGACCACACCTTCTGAAACAGCCCTCTCCATATCCAAAAGGCTAGTTTCGGGTCTCAAAGTAGGTTGAAATAGTTACCTTTGTATTTTTTTTATCAACCGAACATATTTATGGAGTGCTAACATTCTAGCATCATTGTCAGGGACAGAATTGAATAAATTTTCCCTGGGAAGAACAACATTGTTTTAGTTCTAAGGTCTGAGAGAAGAAGACACTTAGGCACATGTTAGTTGTATTTCTTCTCTGGTGACTCCACACATCAAAAAATCAATTGAAGATGATTCCACTAGTAGAAGAATCCAGAGCTAAATTTTTCATGGCGACTCCAATCAAGCTTAAAATCTGATTCAAATACTCCACTGGAGAATGATACCTGTTGACAGAGATATGGAAGAGCAGTATGGAAAAATAAGGTACTTGAGCTTAAATTTAGTTCAATTACTTTTCTGTTTTATCAATATCTCCTTGTCCTTTCCTGATTTTTTCAAAAGAATATTTCTTCACTTACTACGTTCAAATGAATCCTAGAGATCTACCCTTGTATATCATTCATTGAAAACTGTAGGTATACCTCCTTCTTGTATAGTTGATATTCACCAAGCTCCTTCCTTTGAACCATATGATGTTCATGATCATTCTTGTGAGCTTAATGAAACCAAAGTTGAGCTTGTACCTTCTGTTCTTAATCATACACCCTCCAGGATTCAAGAAAGATACAGTCCTGTTAAATTTCCTCCCACCCTTCATGACTTTCCTATGAAACATTATAAGTACCTTCCTCAATAACGGAAAGTCAACTGAAAAACATATTCAGTTCTTTGAGCATTTTATAGAACTTTTTGAGATCTAACATGATGATGTGTCTATGAGGTCCTTTTCTCAATCTTTACAAGGAGATGACAAAGCATGGTTCAGACATTTGCAACCTCAGTCGATTATCTCATGGGATGAAATAAGGTGATATTTATGTAGGTTTTGGGGTGAGAGAAAGTCATGGTATCTACTCCTTTCAGATTTTTATGCCATGAGAAGAATGAAAGATGAAACCATCTCAAATTTCAGCAGGAAGTTTGATAGTCTTTATTATAAACTGCCTAAAGAAGTCCAACCTCCTGAAGTTTCTTCCATGCTCCATTATGTAACAACCTTTCAATCAGACTTATCTTTTCTTTTGATGGAGAGTTTTGAGATTGGAATTTATAGATAAATTTTTGAACGAATTAACAGTAAACGAGCTTTGGAGAAAGCATGTACAAAGAAAGAAAAAAGTGGATAAAGTTCTTGCATGGTTGCATTGGCACTTTGATTTCACTTGATTGACATATTTTTCAGCATTTAGGGTAGGTAGGAGTGAGAATAAGCTCGGTACTATGAGCATTTCTTTTAGCAATCTACAGTTTTCATTTTCATCTTAGTTTCATATTTCAGTTTGGAGCATATACAGTTTTGGGTTTTCAACGGATGTAGGTTACAAGTTACAGTTGGAAAGTTGAGTTTGGGAGAAGCCCAATGGATTGACACCTGGTCTACTGTTCTTTGTTACCTCACAGGGAGGATAGCATCTCTGTTGGAGCCAGCTATTAGCACCATGATTTTCATGGCTAAGATTAGAGGTTTGCCAACAATTTGCAAAGTCATGCCTGTTAGCACCCATGTTGTTTTTATGCCTGACATCATCTAACATCTTTAAGGCTAGTTTCAAAAGGAAGCTTATCATTTATTTATTCCCATTTCAATTTGCAATTGCGTGCTGCAAAATTCACTGTGCACTGCAAAATTCACTACGCATCGCACAGAGGATGCTTTCGTGCAGAGGATGTTGTCGAGCAGAGAATGTCGTCGTGCAGAGGATGCTGTCGCGTAGAGGATGTTGTCCCGCAGAGGATGTTGTCGCAAAAATAAGGTTGTCGCGCATAGGATGTTGTCTCACAGTGGATTTCATCGCGCAGTGGGCTATCACGCATAGGATGTTGTCGCGCAATGGATTTTCCTGCGCACAGGCTACAGGTCGCACTGCGCAAATTAATGGTTTAGTGGTCAACTTCAAGATAAATTTATGAACAACTGGAGAGGAATTTTGAAAATCCCCGAGATTTTTTTGTCGAGAACAAACCAAATATTAAAAACCTCTCTCATATTTGTAAAATGTGTCATGAATTGGGATATTCGAAGGAATCTTTGAGCCCTATTTTTCAGTTTTCGTGATTTCCTGTCCGAGACATGTTTTTGCGACACGTATTCCGACCAGCTGGAGATGAATATCAAGAAACCGAGAGAGGTTTTTCTTTATAACGATCTTAAATACAAAAAAATATCTCAGTTTCTAAAAATAGTTTTTTATCAGTGAGATACAATGTCATATTTAACGCCTATTTTACCAGTTTGTTGTGCATTCTACTGTGTTTTTGTTGTAGGTTATTGTTGCGTAGCAGACTTGCTATGCAGTGGTGACAGAGTGTCCAACAATGCACATGATGGCTCATCACTGGCATATGGTCGAATTTTTATCATGATCAATGATTTTAAAGAATATTTCGGTTACGATTATGATTTGGCAAAGTCAGGTTTTCTATTCAGGTTTTCTATTTTTAGTGAATCCGTTGAAGTTATTGTTCTCTTTCAAAGAAAGTGGATCCATGATTCTAGGAGGGAGTAGTTCGACCCTAGCAACCAAGGATGACATTATCTTTCTGTATATGGGGATCATTTTTATGTAAACAGGCTTGGTTGGAAAATGTGGTAGACAACAACTATTGTATGTAATCTGATTTTTGATCGGAATTTAATGCAAAGGTCTTGTGACTTGATGAAAAGATTCTAGTTGTAACAGTTGGATGTATTATGCTTCTTTCTTTGCATATGTGCTTTCCTGTTATCTTTATTTCATATCTCTTTATGTCTATTTCAGAACAAATTATCGAACCTGCGGATTCGCTGTACAACGCCCCTTGTTCTCGCCACTTACACAAAACATTTTCCTCTAAAATCTAACTCTAAATTTGTCTTTTATTGCACTTATCCCAAAGGTTAATGGCCTTGCTACATTTGGGGAGGTCCGACCGATTTCTCTGTGCAACCTATGCTATAAGATCATTTCAAAAATAATTTCCAATCGTATTAGACCGATCCTGTCTCGCGCTTTATCAGAGGAAGAATTTGGCTTCTTGAAAGGAAGGAAAATTATTGACGCCATTGGAGCTGCGCAGGAGTGTCTTCACAGTATCAAATATAAAAAGCTTCAAGCTTTATTCCTCAAGATAGATTTGAAGAAAGCCTATGACTGTATAAGCTAGGATTTTCTCAGGTTGGTATTACTTCAATGTGGTTTCGAGCTACCAACGACAAAGTGGATTATGGGATGTATTACTTCAACAACCTATGCGATTTTAATTAATGGTGAGCCATCGAATTTTTTTAATAGTGGCAGAGGATTTAGACAGGAGTGTCCATTGTCGCCCTTGCTTTTCATTTTAGTTATGGAAGGATTGAGTCTGGCTTTAAAAAGAAGGCAAGATGAAGGCTTACTGACGGGCATTAAAGTTTCAAGGCTAATCAAGATTCTTCATCTACCATTCTTCGATGACATCCTAATTATGATAAAAGCTTCTATTGCAGAATGGTAGGAGATAAAAAGAGTTTTGGAAAGGTTCTATAGTGCATTTGGTCTAATGATCAATTCTCATAAAACCTCTTTCCTTCAGTATGGTGTGCGGCAACAAGATCTGAATATTTTAAAAGCTACATTTCTTTACAATTTCGTTGATCTTTCTACTGGTTTTAGGTATCTTGGTTACTTTTTAAAGATTGACAAGTAAAAAAAAGAGGACTAGCAACGGCTTATAGCTAAGTATGAAAAACAGATAAGCCATTGGTGCAATAGATGGTTATCTATTGGGGAACGCTTAGTACTGATCAAGGATGTTCTCCAAAGTCATTTAGTCTATTGGTTGGCACTTGCAAATCTGCCTTCCATGATCCTCCAAAGAATTTGATAGTTAGTCTTTAGTTTCCTTTGGTCTGGGAGCAATAAAAAGAAGAAGTTCCACTTATGTAATTGGCAACTTATTGCTCACCCAAAACATCATAGGGGATGGGGCTTGATAAACTTGGTTAGTTTCAACAGAGCTATGGTGGCGAACACATTATGGAGAGAATTAGTGCAGGAGGGCTTATGGCATTGTGTTTTAAAAGAAAAATATTTCCCCTTTGTTTTAGTTGCTCGTTGGCTACGTACGGTAACTATGGTGGATGTAAAAGGCTCTCAGACATGGAAGCATCTATTAAAATCATTACACATTCTCCTGCACTGGTTAGCATGGAGCCCAGGGATATGAGATATGATTGTGTTGGGAAAAGACCGCATTTTGGGTTTGGGGCATGGATCTATTCTGTCTAAAGATTTGATCACAACACTTAATAGGAAAGGCGTTTTTTATTTATACCAGGCCTATTGTGATCCCCGAGTGGGGATGATTTTCTCAAATTGGATTTCAAGTGATGATATGGAATTATAGGGATTTCTTTCAACTGAATGGAAAATTTTCTGTCGTGCTCTCATTAACATTGGTGTTCAATTGGTAGAGAAGTTGGATGAGCTAAAATGGATGGGTGGAGATTCCTCAGGACATATATCTGTATAAATTGTATATGTGGCCACGAAAAAAAAGAAATGGAATTTTGTGATTGGAGGTTGGAGGAAGGCTATGTGGTCCTGGGACTGTCCATTAAAAATAAAAATCTTTACGTGGTTAAACGCTGAGAATGAAATACTCACTTGGGAAATTCTACAAACCAAATGTTTTATAGGCCCGAGTTATTGTCACTTATGTAGGAAGAGTAATGAAACAACATATCATTTGTTTGTAGAGTGTTATTTCACACTTGCAGTCTGGGATAAGATAATTACTTCCATAAATCCTTTGGGTACATGGACTGACAACACAATATCAGAGTGCTTTAAATTGGGGAAAGAACAAAATCTATCTTACCCATGCTTGTCGGCTTTCATCCGTTGGTTTATTTGGAGGGAAAGGAATCTCGCTATTTTTTAAGACGACACTCCCAATTTTCAGAAGGTGGCTTTCTAGTCTCTATCTGCCTTGAGGGATTGTAACTCAAAGATGAAAGTTGTTTATCGTAGGAAGTTGCCTCCCCC
Organism: Picea abies; assembly: GCA_900067695.1. NCBI lineage: Eukaryota > Viridiplantae > Streptophyta > Pinopsida > Pinales > Pinaceae > Picea > Picea abies. The sequence goes on from CBVK0102760052.1 coordinate 7,234, forward strand.
TCTTGTAGCAGGTGGCATTGTGAGATGGTTTGATGGGGCTGCTCTTTCATCATGCCTTAATAGTGGAGCTGGAGGGATTATAAGGATCAGTGAGCATCAATGTTATAAGTGGATCTTCAACTGTGGACCTAGAACAAATACTAGAGCGGAGCTCTTGGGAGCTTGGGCCCTACTCACTCTGGCATCTCGACTTTCAATTCAGGAGCTCCATGTTCAGGGGGATTCTAAAATCATCATTGATTGGTTGAGGGGCAAGGGACATCTACAGGTGGTCACTCTGGAATGATGGAAGGATCGACTCATTGAGATTATCAAGATTTTTCAGAAAATCACCTTTGCTCATGTGTACAGGGAAGAAAACAAACTAGCGGAGAGGCTATCGAAACATGCACTCCTTAATGCTCCCGAGAAGGTTGTCCACTTTCTGTGTGATGAGGAACATGAGGGTCCTCATATGTTTTTAGACCTATATTAGTTTGTCTGCTCCTACTTTTTTGATCTACTAGTTTTTGTTTTTTTTTGTAGGAGGATAGTGGGCCACTAGTGCCATTTGGTTTGGGTTTGATTGGTGCTACTTTCTGGTTTTTTTCCCGATGTGGGGATCTTGGATAAGCATTTTGTAGCAGGACCTTCGTACTTGGCTGTGATATTTTAGACTTGTTATGCTCAGCAGTGGGGAAGGTTTTCCCTGGATGTATTTGGGCTCTTGTGGTTGATTATCATGTAAAAGAACAGTTTATATTTAATACAAATATAAAGAGTAATTTTCTATGGAAAAAAAAGTGCTTCAATTTTCTAGCATTTTCTTTTTAAACTCATGGGATTTTAATTGTTTGAAAAGATACAACCATTTCTTGTTGCTTTTTTCAATGAATTATTCCTTACGTTAATAATAAAGATGAATGATGTTTATGTTTTGATTTAGCCCTTGCCGGCTTGTAGATGATAATTTATTTTTGTAGTCAAAATGGTTTGATTACTAATTTTTTTCCTCTCTCGAAAAGAAACTCTATTTTGCTCTCTTATATATATATATATATATATATATATATATTATTTTTTTTTTCTATGTTTTAAAAAAAACATGTTATAAATTAAATATCTTGTAAAGCATAAAATATTTTAAAATATGTTATTTTTAATTTAAAATTAGATAAAAATTAAATTGATTTATTTTTTAGCGCACTCAACAATAACTAACTATTTTTTTTTCCAAGTTTGGTTGAGCATGTTGGATGAAAGAACAATTTGCCAAAGAGTGGAATGTTGCCACCAGGATTGTATGCCTCGTGGGATAGTTTTCTTCCCCAGAAATGGCTCCCACCCTCAACCCCTCCCCACGAGGTTTGAACATGTAACCTTATGGGGACTAAACCTCACATAAACCAATTAATCTACAATTAATGAGTAACATTGAACTAACATATTGATCCCAATAACGATGATGAAAATTACATACATAGAAATGCTAGTCACTATTTCTCTCGAGGAGGGAGATATTCGACTCTTGGAGCTAAGGATTTCAATGTCATTTCCATAATTACCAAATTTGGTAATTTATTCCTTGAATCGTGTATTCCAACAATCACAAGGCAGACGAGACTCTTTTTCGTTCAACTTTGAGCCTTGGTCTACCACAATTTTGTCACTCTTACCACCTTCATTGGAATAAGTGATTCCAGAAGATGATCTGAATGGCATATTCATTAGAATAAGTGATTCCAGAAGATGATTTGAACGACATGAAGGAGACCTAGACTTGTATGTGGATCTTGGTGAAGAGAAGTTGGTACAGTAAAAGGTGTTGCAAGATTTGAAAGGAAGGGTGCTTATCACTTTATTGCTTCAACCGCTATTGCTTGATCTTTACTTGGCACTAGGTAACCAATTATTTGGTAAATTTCTCTCACCTCTTATATGGGAGGTGCCTCTTAAATGGGCTATTTTCACCTATTATGAAATTAGAAACAAGTCTTCAATAATTGGTGTAACGAAACTAATACATATGGGTACATGTCCCATTTGTTGAAGGTTGTTTGAGAGGGAGTATCATTATCATGGATTATTTCAAACACCATGGAAGGTCGCCCACATGTGATACCTTGATAGAGCTATGCAAGTGGACTGTTTGGGCTTGAGGGTGGTAGCTTCGAGTTGTGGCCACATCTCTACAACTTTCTCGATGAAATGACTTTTGAAATACTTGCAGACAAGAGGAAGAGTGTGGAGATAATGGTGAAGGATCTCAAATTATTTCTTCATGTCATGAAGCATTGTTCATAAAAATCATATAACTTATTACCATGGATAACGTCATGGGTTTTCTTCTCTAATATGAGAGAGATAATCATATATGTTGTCTAACTAATGTTAGAGCAATATGTAGCATTATTTAACCTCATGTCTATACCATTAAATATTTATTTGTTTTAGAACTTCAAATGTAAGAAATAACATGATAAATTTGGCCTCCTTCTGCATGAGGCCAAAGAAGACCTATTTTTTTTTCAATGCGTTCAATGTATTGTTAATTGCAAGCATGAGAATTCATTCATTAAGTAAATTGTCATGTTATTGTGTTCTTACGACAACTTGAAGAAGAAGAAGTTAAGTGTTCCAAGGATGATGGTGATGATGACCAATCAAGTGTAACATACCCAGTCTCCCACTGACCCCGTTACCAGCTTACACATACTCATAATCCACCAAATTGTAACAACTCCAGCATACTACTGGGCCATGCTACTCTAAAAATGCATTGTGCAGATTCTACTCTAACACAAGTCCGCACAATTTCACTTGAAGTAACATGCTCAACCCAAGCTTGAGTCGTGTTGCACAACTTATAACAACGAAAAAAACATTCTCTTTTCAGTAAAACCTTAAGTAACAGAATTAAATCAAACAATTGTGTGCACCAACATACCGATCATACAACATAATTACACGCACATCCATCTAGGCGTCATGCTCCACTTCGGATTTCACTATGCATGAGGTCTATTCCTTAAACGCACACACAAATTCAAGCATCAAGCCTCTGGGTGCACACAATCTACAGTCCTACACACCAGCCACTCAAACCTCTCCTTGATGACTCATTCTCAAAATCACAAGGTTAAACTTAATAGGCAGGGTTACCATCAGTTGACATACTCATGCACAACTACAATTAAGGGATAAAACACCATACTTATATGCACAAGCAACATTAAACCAAATAACAACAAATACTTATATGAAACACATAAAAGAATTTAACACATGTCAAACATAGACAAAATGCACGTAGTAACTAATACAAGTACATAATGAACACTTATCTTAAATGAAATTCACCATCTGTGGCCTTGACTCAGATGTTCCTCCCAGCCATAGACATTTTTTCTCATAATATTTCAGCAATAGGTCACCCCAGAGTTGGGGTGCAACTCCACCAGGCAAAAAATGGTCCTAGCGACAAGATATGGTCTGAAACTCAACATAATTGCCCTGTCCTAAGTGATCACTATTGCAACTAGTCTACCGTCCCTCCTTCCCCATGCACCTGTCACACCCAAGGAAGTGTTCCCCTTCTCTGCTCAACATTCCTTTGTCTTCCCCAATTCCCTTCCCAGGGTTACAAGCAACAGGCCGAACAATAATTCTCTGATCCCTGCGACTAATTCTCAATGCACTAGGTAACAACTCTAAGCAAAAACTATCGCCTGACGAGAATGCTTCCGGGTCTGACAACCACTCCAAAACACTCCAAACACATTATCATGACTGCAAGTCCTCTATGCATCTTCCATGCTTTCAACCTTTTGCACTGACTCTATTTTTCTCTATTTGCTGATAATTCTACAAAATGTGCAGACAATAAGATTTGTTAGGTGATTTCATGCAACAACTACATGAAAAATTTGCACCATTTTGTTAGAATCCTTAAAAATTTGCACCATTTTGTTAGAATCCTTTCTCTTGGATTTATTGGATGTTCTTAACATTCCAAATCTAGTGTGCACTCCCATGCATGAATTCTCTTGTGCACATCACAACTCTATTATATTGTGTGCTAATAGTTTTCCATGCAAACTTAACTCTGCACTATGCGAAACCAATTCTTAGTGCACCCATCTATCCATGTTCGTTTCTGGCCCATACAATTGAAGTGTTGAACCAATACATCATATACCATAATGTAACGTACCCAGTCTCCCACTAAGTCTTTTTACCACCTTAAACATGCTCTCATACCAATTTGTAACATCCCCAACCATCTAGGCCGGGCCATGCTACTCCATAAAACACTCTGACAAGGTTTTGATATCACTTTGTAATGTACCTAGTTTCCACAGTTTGGGCCACGTCACACAACCTCAACTTCAGTAGTTCCAAATCAACCCAACTATAACATCCCCAACATACTATTGAGCCATGTTACTCTAGAAGTTCATTGTGCATAATATATTTTAAAACACAATTCATGCAGTATCACTTAAATTAAATGTGCTCAGCCCAAGCTAAAGTTGCGCTACACAACTTGTACCAATGGAAGAAACAATCTCTTTTTAATACAACCTTAAGTAGTGGAATTAAATCAAATAACTGTGTGCACCAACATATTGACCACACAATACAACCGTGCACACAACCACCTGGGCGTCATGTGGAACTTATTATTATTATTGTGCACATGATTTAATTCCTTAACCGCACACTCATGAGTTCCATCCTCTAAAGCACACAGGTTACGATCCTGCGCACCCGACCACTCCATCCTCTTCTTGATGACTCATAACTAAAATCACAAGGTTAAACTTAACAAACAAAGTTACCATCAATTGACATACTCATGCACAACTACATATTATTGTGCACATGATTTAATTCCTTAACCGCACACTCATGAGTTCCATCCTCTAAAGCACACAGGTTACGATCCTGCGCACCCGACCACTCCATCCTCTTCTTGATGACTCATAACTAAAATCACAAGGTTAAACTTAACAAACAAAGTTACCATCAATTGACATACTCATGCACAACTACAATTAAAGGATAAAACATCATAGTTATATGCACAAAAAACATTAAACCAAATAACAACAAATACTTATATGCACCACATACAAGCATATAACACATGTAAAACATAGAAAAAATGCACTCAGTAACTAAGAGATGTACATAAGGAACACTTATCTTAAATTAAAGTCACCAACTACGGCCTTGAATCAGACGTTCCTCCTAGCCATAGACATTGTTGCTCATAAGATTTCAGTAATAGGTCACCCTCGAGTTGGGGCTCAACTCCACAAGGGAAAAAAGGGTCCTAGCGACAAGCTATGGTCTAAAACTCAACATAATTTCCTAGTCCTAAGTGCTCACTGCTGCAACTAGTCCACCATCCCTCCTTCCCCACACACCTTTCACACCCAAGGAAGTGTTTCCCTTCTCTGCTCAATATTCCTTTGGCTGCCGCACATCCCTTCCCAGGGTTACCAACAACAGGCTAGACAATAAGTCTCTGATCCTTGCAACTAATGCTCAATGCACCAGGGAAACAATCTTAGCAAAAAATCTCGCTTGGAGAGTATACTTCCAGGTTTTAAAACCACTCCACAACAACCAATATCTCAACTAGAGAGATTTCTCAAGGTCTGCCAACCCGACTTTTTGACAATGAAACTCTGGGTATAACTCCACAACTCCCTACATGATTCTCGTTCCAGATAAGGAAATAATCAGATTTTCCATATCGTCTGACCCCCTTCTGCACACGAGAGCCTACAACATGAATTCCTTTCTCAATTCTCGGATAATATCCCATGCAATGATGAATTCATAATGGAATAATTCCCAAAATACACTAAGGCCATCAATATATATTGCATGCCTTCCACTTGATGCTTGTCACCTCCAAAAGTAGCTTTAAGCCACTTGGTGACCCATTTCCTACCCTCGGGAACATAAGATAAAATAATATATATGAAATTATACTTTTTGGAAACATTATAAAATATTCCCCAAGACTTACGACTCACTTCCCCCTTTCCCTTTTTTGGGTAGAGTAAGCCCCCCATCTCTTTTCGTCTGAGTCATTCAACGCATAGGGATGAAATATTATATTAATAATCATGATTTAAATTACATGGATAGGCACATTGACCTATTTGCATCCAAGATCACTAGTCCCATAATCACGTAGGATCTCTGACCTCAAAACATAAACATTCTTTTCCAGTGCACTATCCAAAGTGCACGCAACATAGTGCAATGTACACACTCTCCCGAGTGCACGCAACACATAGACTATGCACACCTTGTCTTTATAACAATTCTTCATGCACTTAATCTGATGCGCGCAACACCAAATCCAGGTGTCCTTGTCTCACCAGCCTAAATGTACATTACATTTCTTCTTGGTACCAATCAACTCACCAATCTATGTATAATTACAAAGGGTTCCAGATTAAAGAAACTACAACCCCCTCGCATCCAACCGCCATGCACACTTTGCGTAGTAGTTGGAAACCCAACTAATATTTACCCTACTTTGTCAAAGTTACAGAATCTTATTCCGCTTCCCAAAACAACACCATTACTACCTACACCAGTTGCCACACCTACAACCATGAAACCTTCTTCATACAAACAGAACATTCTTTGTACCAAACATTCTCGTGCCATTTGCTCACAATATGACCATTACACTCACCACTGCCTAGATCTCCCTCAATTTCGAGAAACACTAGTGAAAATACATCAAACTACATTACCTGCACCCATGTAGGCACCCCCCACCATCATAAATGTTACTGACATTCATTATGTTTCCATGTAAGTAAACAAATGAATGTGATGCCCTTGTGCATTGTGTGAACAACCAGACCATTTCACATATATGTGTCCTCTCATTATCTTTGCTTGGACTCAACATGCAACCACATTGTTGCATGTTCTCACACAAACATCACCTTCCATTGAACCAACCTTGACAAAGCCTCCGCAAGGAGGACATACCATACCCTTAGTAAGGCTAGACCCATTATTTTCAACCCCACTGTCTATCCCCATACCGCCACCATCTGAAGACTTCCCCCTGAATCCATCGAATTCACCTGTAAGTCCCATTCATGAGATTCTTTCTCCTCCAAAATTCCATACCCCACAATATTATATGTATATTTGGTTCATGTCGTCTAGTGAAACCACACTACCTTCTCCCACAGGTCCACCCACTGCGGTCATAACTGATGATCACTTACCCTCATCTCATACACCTTCCATAAACGACACTCTCAATACCTTACCGAATCTCACTCAAGACATCACTCCATATATATAATCTATCCAAAACGTCACTAAACCATCATACTCCTTCATTTTTCAATCAAATGAAGACATAGTAGAATCCATGATAGCACCAGACTGCCCATGGGATGCCCTACACCACTAGTCCTTCTTCTTATCCCACAATGCATTTTAACCATTCCTAGACACTCAAGTCTGTGCAATTGAAACCAAATATTTTATTCTCCCATGGTCATGTCAATTGGTTCAAAAACCCAATTCCCACACCCGATGCCTTTGAAGAAGGGAACATGGCAAACATCTTCCCTACAATTAAGATATACATCTCTACCAAACCCATTGTCGTCAAATAAATCTTTCTTGACACTGCATGCTCTCTCGAAGAAATCATTGCCTACAAAGCTCTCTTTTAGGAGCTCTGGGATTTTTTCTCATGGTCTTACATAGAAATGCCTGGATTATACCCAACCATTGTTGAACATCGTATTGACACATGGCCCGATGTCTCCCTTGTTCTTCAAAATCAACATCCCCTTCACCCTTCTAAGGGCATGGCTATAAAAGCTGAAATCGATAATTTACGTGTCTGTGGATTATCTACCCCATCACATACACATATTGGGTCTCAAACCTTGTCCCCATCAACAAAAAATAGGGAATCATTAGGGTCTACACCAATTTTCATGATCTCAATCAAGATTTTCCTAAAGACAAATTTCCAACCCCCTTCATCAATCAAGTCATCGATGCTTGTGTTGGTCACAAAGTCCTTTCACTCATGGATGGGTTCTCCGGTTATAACCAAATTCAAATTTTCTATGTTGGCCAATACAAAACAACATTCACGATACCATGGGGTACCTTTGCATACTGGGTTATGTAATTTGGACTAAAAAATGAGGGTGCTACCTTCCAACGATCCATGACATATGAATTTCACCATCTCTCCCATATTATCCTTGCTTATTTGGATGACCTCACTGCTTGCTCCAATAAGCACTCCCAACACATAGAGGATTTACGGCTTGAATTTCAACGCTGCCGTAGATACAATATTCGACTGAACCCTCTTAAATTTGTTTTCTGCATCACTGTTGGATGCCTGTTGGGATTCGTCATTTCCAAAAAAAGAATCATTGTGGACCTCATCAAAGTCCGTGCCATTAATGAGATTCCTCCCCCCAAGAAATTACTCCAATTACAAAGGCTCCAAGGAAAAGCTAATTTCCTACATCACTTTATTCCCGACTATGCTATTTATGCCCATGACGCCTTACACTTACTATGACATGACATCCCATTTCAATGGGAGCAACACGCCCAAGCTTCTTTTGACTCTCTTAAATAAGAAATCAGTAAATCACCCCTATTAAGTCCCCCAGAATACGATAGGGATTATATCCCATATCTGTCCGCCTCATAGGTTTTAGTCATAAGATTTCTGGTCCATGTAGGCTATGACTAGGGCAAACATGTCATCTACTCTATAAGAAAAAATCTCTCAGGGCCACCTCTCAAGTAAAATCACGAAGAAAAGATATCCCTAGCGGTTGTCCTCACAGTCCAAAATCTGTGTCACTATATATTGCTTCGAATTGCCAATGTCATGGAAGATTCCAATCCTATGCAATACTTTCTTTGTCGGCACGAGATCAATGGCAAGTTTTCTCGCTGGATCATCATTCTCTAGGAAAATGATCTTGATTTCACAACTCCCAAAACAAAAAAATCCCTTGTCCTAGTAGAGCTCATTGTCAACTTTCATTCGAACACTTTTGATCTCCCAGTCAATGAAAACTTTCTAGATGAATGTCTATTCTTAATTTCATCTGATGACCCATGGTATGGGGATATTCTCGTCTATCTTTGTACAAAAAAATTCATCCCTCATCTCTCGTGAGATGATCGTCACCGCATCCGTCACGAAGCCTTTCGATACCTCCTCATAGGACAATTACTCTATTGAAGGGGGACATACACTATTCTTCGTCGCTTCCTCACCATCGATGAGGCAGAAAAAGTCCTAAATGATTTCCACAGTGGTGCATGTGGGGGTCATGTCTCCAACATTTCCACAACATAGAAAGTGGTTTGAGCTGGTTACTTTTGGACCACCCTTTTTACGACGACATCCACATCATCAAACATTCTGACAAAAGTTATATTTACATTCACGAAACCTGAGCACCACCTGCTCCTCTTCATCCTGTCATTACGACATGCCCCTTATGTAAATGAGGCATCGATTTCATGATTTTCAACCCCCCATCCAACAATGGGAAAAAGTATATAGTATTCATTGTTGACTACTTCACAAAATGGGCATAATCCATGCCCACATTCAATAATACAACAAACACGACCACTCACTTCTTTTTCAACCATGTCATTACTCATTTTGGAGTCCCTCTCTAGTTAGTTTCAAACCATGGTAAACATTTCAAAAATGAAGTGTTCACTGAATTATCTGCCAAACTCAGATTTACTCATGAGTTCGCTTCATTGTACTACCCTGAATCGAACAGGTAGGTCAAAGATGTCAATAAAGTCTTGAAAACCATGCTCCAACGCGCTATCAATAAGCAAAAAACCAATTGGCATCACATGTTGTTTTCGACACTCTAGGCATATCGCACGATCGTCAAAACCACAACCAGCTTCATCCCCTTCCATTTATTTCATGGTGTAGAAGTCGTTCTTCCCATTGAATGTGAAATCCCCACACTGCGCACAAAAATCGAGATGTTACCGGACACAACCCCAATGAAGTAATGATTACTTAAGCTAGATTCATTAGATGAATATCACCTCTCTTCCCTACAAAACAATGAAGCGGCCTAGAAATGATCTAAAGTGGTCTTTGACCACCACATGAACCTTTGATCCTTTAAAGAAGGCGATTTAGTGTTGGCCTACGACATCACCCACAAAATTTAGGCCATGGGAAATTTGAGTCCCTTTAGCGATGACCCTTTATCATTCACCATTGTCTCACTATGGGAGCCTACATATTGGCTTACCTTGAAGGAGATGCCCTCAAAGACCCCGTCAACGAGTTCTACTTGAAAAAATTCTACCCTTAAGCATAACCACCCTACCTTAGGATCTTCTTGTATTTTCCTTGTGTTTTAGTCTTTTTTACACAAAACCCTTCCACAACATAGGTCTAATCCTTTGTCCTTGTTTTGACAAATGAATCATCCATCCACTTATTACATCGGGTACGCCGATGGTACTAGTCTATGGACTCAAAATCTTGCTTCGACAACTTGGATCATTTACACCCCGAACCATGTACTACTTCACTCCAGTGGTATATGCCTTGATCCCTCCACCAATAACCAAGTTGAGTATGCAACCATCATTGGATTTCTCATAGAAGCCAATCATTGCCATATTCATCACCTGAGTGTCCTTGCAGATTCACAACTCATCATCCCGCAGTTGAACAATGTGTATTGTGTCCATGATCCATGCCTATATTGCAAGTATCTGCAAGTTAAACTTCTCACTCAGAATTTTGAATCCATTACATTTACACACATTCTTAGAAGCCTAAACCAAGTCACATATACCATGGCGAATCAAGTACTCAATTGGAATTTATCACAATTAAACATACACATACAAATTTCAACATTGATTCATCCCATCTCAAAATAAGTTAAAAGAATCATAAAAAAAACGTATGCTAAAAAAACACACGAAACATCACCATCCAAAATATATCTCCATATATATATATATATATAGCATGTATTATAAATGTTTCATAAAAAATATATACAAAATACCCGTCCACACCACTGGGCTCAAAATGTTACATCATATACACTCGCGAAGCCTCAAGTCCTACATATGACAAAATATAAAATGTGGGCAGTGCCCATATAGTCCAACACCTAGGGTGCCTCCATCTCTGGAAAGTCACCAACTAGCGGATCCATTGGCGAGTCCCTCCCATCAAAGGGTACCTCCTCACCTAGGGGAACTACCCCTGGGGGAATCCATCCTATCACCACAACACTCTCCATTGCCACATGCCACAACAAATATCGCCACTCATGGAATCCCCCAATACACTGCTCAAGCATCTAGTCATCCTAGATATGGGGCCACCGGTCCTCTGACACCCTCTCTAACACCGTCTCAAAACGCCACTACAAATTGTCCATCTCATGTACTAATGCAACTATCTCATCTCACGCCGGGTCATGTGACGAAGCTGCCCCATGATCATCAAACCGACATCGTTGGCTCGCTTGCCCCTCCACATATCGATCCCTCTCAATCCCTACTAAGGCAAAGTCACCCTCTCGACCGTTTGGCTCAACATCTTACAAAACACATAAATATGCTCATTAGTCTATTCACATAGCCAATCATGACATAAAGAAAATCAGAGATGCAATATAACACACACATACCTCACTGGTCAATAGCTCTATAGGGGGTAGCCTCATATCCAGATGGTGTCGGAAGTCCATCCCTGAGTAAGGAAAGTCTAAAATAATTTGCGAGGTTTGCATCCATACCCCCTCAAAAATATTAGTAAGATAGTAATCCCCCTCTCCCCCTCCATGTTGTGCCAATATCTGACCCCATCGTTGCAGATAAGGATCACATGGAGAAGGCAGGTCCAATATCACCTTTGTGCACAACAATATCACCCACTCTAGGAAGAAAGCACAGAGGACTAACCAAAACGCAAAGTCCCTCAACATTTTCTGATCACATCGATCTAATTGAGCCACCAAACAAGTGCACATCAACCTTTCCCATGCATACATTTGTCCGAACATCACCCTCTCCACTATAGACAGGTGTTCCTAGGAAATACGTTGGGTCCCCAGTGACCCGAAAATCCTCAGCACCAAATCATAGAACACCTACATCTCCAGTGAGTCAATAACCCCTATACTAATGGACACCCCCGATCAGAGGCCACTCACGTGAACAATGTTGGCTAGACATCACTATCATGGTATCCCCGGTGGAATTTGTGGCATGGCCTCCAACTCAACCCCACATAATGGTAGCCCTGTGATAAAATAAATATCTTTCTCGACCGTCATACAAAGATCATAGACCCGCACCACAAACAATGGGCGATGTGGACACCACATCCTAATGATAAATTGTAGGAGTGGCTCCTACGACCATATGAGTGAGCAATCAAAAAATATCAACAAACCCACCCAGGATGATCTCCGCTGAATCTGGGCATCCTGCCCCACCTCCCTTCGAAGAGACTCCCAATCTATATCCCTCCATCCGATCAACATAATGTCATTGCCAACCTGCAACCAATCCAAACATTGAGTCAATTCACATAATCACATCACCAAGTCCACATAAACCACACCAAAATCAGTTTCCACCACTGTGCACTTGTTTAACAGACAAGTGCATGCATCAGTGCAGTTGTATCATAAACAATCATGTGGTTGTTTTCTATACAACCACAGACATCCTGTACGATTGTTTTCCATACAGTCGTGCACATCCCACGCGATTGTTGTCCATACAGTTTTGCACATCCTATGCACCTGTTTTCCATACAACCACCCACACCCCACATGATTTATTCCAACACAAATGTGCACATCCTGCGTCGCTGCCACATCTACATCCACACATTCCTATGCGTTAAAAACCCAATCCCTCACACACTGATGTGTGGAAAAAACCACCACTATCGCACACATTGTGCGCAACTGTGGAGATTTTTCTTGCATAATAGTATGTGGGAGACCAAGTTTTTCCCACATAGATCCACTTAACCCAACATAAAAATGGTCGTACAACCCCCATCCCATCAAAAAATAAAACTAAACTATGCAGGAGTTTGTGGGTACTCACCAGACTCTCTCGCATGCCCAATTAGTGTCCCTATTCTCTTGCAATGCTCACCAACACACACACCAGAGCAATTATCCCTCAACTTGTGCAAGTACAAATGAGGTGGTATCATGGCCGCCCACCCATATATATGCCCCCCCAAAACTTCTAACCATTCGTTCTGGAGCTCAAGAGATCCATTTCTCACACTGTTCATGGCACAATGATCCAGACCTTGTCCCCTACATGCTGGTATCACCCGTTTGTCATTTTACCATGAAGTACCAGGAGGATCTCGCCCAACCTCGGGCACATGTACTTACACTCAATGCCATTTTTTTATTATCAAATACATGTCATATGTTCTTTAAATTTTCAGATATGTTTCACGTCGGGTATTTGATGCTTGTGAGTGCAGGTACTTGATACAATAGTCTCCCACCCATCCAATCATGGTCGTATTTTGACCCCTTCAATTATATGGTCAAAATTGTCATGTTCTTACATCCTCTGCAAATAGATGCATGTCTCAGTCATACCCCTTGACATTCACCTTTAGGACCCCCACATCCGACTCTGTGGTACCCCCACCTTTGTTGCATTTAGGTACTGATACCTGATAACATTGTCACCCCCATGAGTTTTCCTACATATATTTACCCCTTGGAAAATTGACACTCTTGTTTTTCTATCCATTAGGTTCGGGAGTCCTGGTAGCACTACACCCAGAGTAATAACCTCATACTTGTTTCTCCTAATCTTGCTAAAACTACCCCATTATGGACTCCCATATTCTATTTCGTTGATTAAATCAAATGCACTTCCACATTATCATTTACCCTCATATCATCCACCATCAATTGATAATCTGCAATTTCATCCTCCATTCACATACCTGGTATAGAAACCCACCAGTGGGCCCCCCACCCTTCATCAGTTACATTGCACCACTTTCACCCCAAGGAGGCCAAGCCATCAACCACTGAGGCACTTGTTTTTGTACATGTACTTGCAACCCAATTATTCTTTATTCCTTTGGTAATTGTATAAAACACATTTCAAATTCCAGCAAGTAGAGTGGATTTTTTTTGTTGCAACCGACGACGTCTTTTTCCATGGCACACAACAACCCATGTCTCCCTTGGTTGTGGCATCCCCCATTCATCGCCATTTTTGCAAAGATATTCATGTTTTGACCTATCATCCACTCCTTTGTAGTCTCACCCATTTAACATAATTTACCCAATATTTTCTCGCCCCCTGACATTAGATTATGTTTTACGGTTCTACCATCCTTTAATTCCCCCCCAACCAAGGGAATTTGTCATGTCCCATACATATTGAACATTTTTTAAGTCACCATTCTATCCATCCTCTCCTCAATTCAGTCCCTGATACCTATTTGATCGAATCGATGCCAATAATCCATTTGCTTCTTGGAGTCACGCCCCTTTCATGTTGATGCCAAGACAAGTTTTCAGGAAGGTGGTGGTATCTTGGCTCACATTCCCTTATTAATGAGCAATCTCATATGAAAAAAAAAGAGTCCTCATCACTTTCTGATGTCGTTGACATTCGACTCCAACAAAGTTTCATGTTATGGTGGGTTTTACTATGCGACTGATGTAGTTTTCAGTAATCGTCGAAGACCTATGAATTTGCTAGGCCATCAATGCGCCCAAGTTTTTCATACCTCGATTTAGAGCCTGTTCAGTAATCAAAACTATCATCTGTCATTTTTTACGCCCTTGAGGGCACTGGAGACATCTACTTCATACAAAATATTCAGTTTTTGTCATTTCATTTATGGTTTCATGACACGAGCATGGGGCATGCCCGCCTCATTTGTACCCAAATGTATATTTCATTTTTTGGAGAATAATTGGTTCCTCTTAAGATCCCCTTTTCTTCCAACAGATCGCTCCTAAAGTCTTCCTCAGATAGCAACTACAACTCTCCTATTCACAAAAGAAACAATGATGTATTTCAGTTATACATATGCTCCTAACCTTAGACATCATGGGGCATATGTTACCACCAAAAAATTGCTCACAAGCAATACATATAATGGTCGAAGAAAATATCAGCACAAACATAAAAGACTTCCAACATTTACAGAACCTATTTCAGTAAGATGATAAAACCATATAAAAAGAGCCATAAATTTTTTCACATTTCCACCAAAGTCAATGTGCACACATCCGTGAAGATAAACAAAGCGCCAAATACACACTCTATGTGGCCTGCATGACTATCTCTGATTCAACTCACACGGATGTGAAAACGGGGCATTTATGAATTTGGTTAGGCCTCAACCAATTTTAGGCCGAAGTGAAGTAGGACAAGACCCCAAGATCAACCCAAAATTTCACCTTGGGATGATAGAAAGGATGGGATGTACCTCTAAAGGCCTCCCATTCACACTTGGAACGCGTTATGAAATATCTTGCTATGGTCCTATAAATACATGGCCATTGTATGCTAAAAAGGAAGGAATTCATTGTGTTGTTATGCTTCCCATTTTCTCTTAGAGAATCCATTTATTCTCCTGAGAGACAATTGAGAAATCATAGCATTTGGTAAGCTTCTCACCTCTTGAGAAACTTGACCAAGAATTTCTTCACCATTGTTAGATAGGAGAGTTCAACTCACACGGATGTGAAAACGGGGCATTTATGAATTTGGTTAGGCCTCAACCAATTTTAGGCCGAAGTGAAGTAGGACAAGACCCCAAGATCAACCCAAAATTTCACCTTGGGATGATAGAAAGGATGGGATGTACCTCTAAAGGCCTCCCATTCACACTTGGAACGCGTTATGAAATATCTTGCTATGGTCCTATAAATACATGGCCATTGTATGCTAAAAAGGAAGGAATTCATTGTGTTGTTATGCTTCCCATTTTCTCTTAGAGAATCCATTTATTCTCCTGAGAGACAATTGAGAAATCATAGCATTTGGTAAGCTTCTCACCTCTTGAGAAACTTGACCAAGAATTTCTTCACCATTGTTAGATAGGAGAGTCAAGCTCTATTTTTGGGGGAATCAAGAGCCCTCCTAAGGAGGAATAGGGGATCCATAGTCCCACTTTTCTCCTTTGGTGTTATCAATTCAAATATCACTTGTCATTTGGGTAGTTATATCTTGTGTCAATTTCATGCATCTTTTATAATTTACATGTGCTTAGTTTTCTTTCATTTCTTGGTTATTTTTTGTTGTTGTTTACTATCTTATGGATTCACTAATCTCCTAATCATTTCTGTGTTGTCTTGTTGGTCCAACAAGGAAGTTAAGGGACCTATTTTTTCTCACTCAAGTGGCAAAAGGAACCCAACATTGGTGTAATCCAAAGAATTAAAAAAAAAAAGTTTAGAACAACTACCCTCAAAGAAAATGAGTTAAACACACATGATAAACACTCTTACGAGTACAATAGACTCCAATAAAAGCAGTCAAATTCACCTTCGACAAATGCGTTCTGGTAATGTTCTCATTTCCTTATTTAAAATGTGTTTATATTGTTTAAAATAAGGATAGATGAAAAAATGTAGCCAGTCTGGTCAACCATCAACCTCTGATGAAAATTCCCTAATCAACCGTGTTTGTGAAATTTTTGAAACCGTTTTTTCATAGTTTGATCATTACCAATTAACATAGTTACCATGTGATATATTTAGGGATTTGCAATATTAGTTACATATCTGGGAGTTGAACTTCGGTAAATTCATAATTCTCCAAACCTACTTCTGTTCTTCAGTCTTTTTCCCCTAAAAATAATCAAATGTAGACTCGATCTAACCCTAGCCAATTTTGACCATCCAAGAAAATGATTGTATCTGATGACCACTTGGAGAACAAGGAAGGAGATGTTTTTGACCCTACCTTGTTTTTCCCTGACCTTCACCAATTAATTCAGAGAGCCCAAGATTATGCTAACAATGATTGAAAATACTTGAACTTATGGGAATCAAACGTGGATAGATCAATTATTCCATAAACTTATCACTTTCCACAATTAGTCAATTGGTTTGCTATCAATTACGAGGTGGATAATAAAAAAATAATTTATGTACATGATTCTAGGATAGTCTATGAAATAAGTAAAGAATCCATTGCCCAAATGCTCCAAATTTCATACCATTTTTTGTATGAAACCTTTGATGATGATGAGCTTGGATCTAATTACCAAGCATTATCACAGTCTAAAAGGGAGAATATATTGAGTAATTTATTAGCCCTAGATACCACATCACCAACTGCTCCACCTCCTTTCAAATCCACCATCTTCCCTGAACTAACCAAGCATGATATTACCATGATTTTTTAGGTTTTAGGATATGAACATGATAGAGTAGTGGATGAGACCATTTTAGGGATGCTTTCCATATTATGTCCACTGGAGTCAATCACCCTCACAAAATTTGATTATTTCCAGTTACTACAGGAATTCATAAACTTCCAATTGTCAAATTTCACTAAGTCTTTTAGGTACCAGGCCTACTTGGTGCACCTCATATTAGTCAGTAATTATGCCTTTTTTTAGATCTTTGGGATAAAAAAAATAGATGATTTAGGTAAAACCAAGACAATAATTGAGTGGACTAGGGAGGTGAGGAAATGCGACTAGAATAAAAGTTCAGCCTTTATGTAACCAAGTTCATGAGTGCATGCTACATTCTTCTCCATGGCAATCAACATCCTAGGATGTTTCGTGAGTTTAAAAATATATTGTAACTGAGAAAAGATACCAGATTAGGATATTGGTACCTGGATGAGGATCACACCGCCATTAGAGTATATGGTTTTGAAGAAGAGCCATACAAGTTGCCAATTTTTCTAACTCCAAGAATATTTTCTTTGGAATACATCAAGCAAAGGATCATTTCAGATCAATTTCATTTTTCCTAGCATAATCATGCCATCAATTTCAAGCTGCCTTAAGAGGTTGACCCTTTCTTGGTCAATATTAGAACTACTCTAGTTGTTACAGAATAAATGCTATAGTAGATAGATTTTGAAAAAGGAAGTAAATGGGTGTATGACCCGCATGGTGTGATTGCATCCAAAAGGCCCATGTATAAGCATATGATAAATCCTGTAATGGAAAGAACCACTAAGATGGATTCATGGTAAGACATTAAGTAGATTCTAGAGGCATAGACCCAAAATCAAACTACCACTCAGTTAAATGACCAATCCAATGTAATTTAGACTCCCCAGAAACAAGAATTACAAATTGGAAAGAGGACATTTTCAGACATGCATTATGGAATAGATATTGATGATCAATAGAGTGAAAATCTAAGAAAAAATACTAAAGGTGATGAATAATTAGACTTAGAGGGGTTCTTATTTGAGTTTACAGGAGAAGGGAAGGGTATATTGCAAATCAAACAAAGATCAAGTGAAGCTAGTTCAAACTCAATATAAGAGACAGTCACTATTGAGCATCTCACTTCAACTCTATTGTCAACACCAGAAGTTTCACAGATCTCTACAGCTAAACAAAACTTTGATAAGCATCCCTCACTCTTTTCTCGGTATTTGGATATAAAGAGAAAAACTGAAGGGATGAAAAATGAAATGTATCCTCGAGCTTGGGGAGAAAACAAAACTCAAACAAAATTACTATATGTTCTGGATTGCTAGCATGGTATATTCAATTTGGTTGTACTAGAGTCAAAGGTACTTAAGACTCTTTTTCCTGCAGATTATAAAGCCACTCAAATGAGAGTAAATATTGGGGATATCCACCCTATGGATATGACTGAATTGCACCAACAAACAAGTGATATGATGTATATAGGGGTCTTGCAATCCTCTTCTAGTGACAAGAAGATGGAAAATATGGTAATCAAAATAGGGAAGCAATTGAAGCAGGAGAGGGTGGCCACTAAATCCAATAGAATTCAGATTAATGAGTTGGAGAGGAAGATTATTTCCCTAGGATAAGATCCTAAAAATCTGACTATTGTAGGATACCTAATCAAACAAAAGGATAATGAGATTAAGGTCCTTAAGAAAAATTGAAATGTTCATGATGTATAACATGTTCCTGTCTCTTATACACATCTCTGATGGCGCGAGGGAGGCG
>CBVK0102760104.1:575-14686 GCA_900067695.1 Picea abies
AAAATTATTTCAAGGTACCCTTAGGGAGAACAAGGAGATCATGTTGCTCACCTCGAAGATTTAAGGGGGTATCCCTTACTCTTCTTTGGTTTCCAAATATTAGGTCTTATTTATTTCTTGCACCACCTCCTCCACCCCCTTGTCTTTCTTCATGAGGTTATCTTTGTAGTTCTTCTCGTGGTTGTTCATTTCTTCCTTCCATGGCCAGATATATTTCATAAATATGTTTTCCACTTCTTAGAATACAGAGTTGCTTGCATTTACTTTTGTTAATGGGTCCCTTGTATTCATCCAGTTTCAATCCTGACCTTGTTCTTGTGCTTCTCTAACTAGTCTTTCATTTCTTTGGTCTTGTCGCTCATCTCTCCTCTATCTATGGAGGATTTCTCTTTCTTCTTCTTGGATCAATGTCTGCCAAGATATTTCCAATTCTTCAATGGTCTCATCTTTCATTATTACCAGATTATATAGCTGATGTAAGATGCTTCGTTGATTATTTAATCCAATTACCAAGTGGGGATGATCATCCTAGGGAAAATTCATGTATCTTTCAAAGGATGCTAAACCAGATTTTAAATTTTAATTCATTCCCTAGTATGGTCTCCAAAAATTTTGACACTCGAATCCGTTAGGACTGAAATGGAAACCTCACAAGGGATTTGTGTCCCCATGAGGTTTTCATTTTGGTCCTAATGGATTCAAGCGTCAACAAGGCCTGGTGGTTTTATTGTTGATTTTCTATCGTTGCTTAGATTATCGGCACACTCCTGGCTATGTCATTTATTGTACCTACCCCTTGCATGTTATACACTCTTAGATTGTCATGTTGGTGGTGAGGACTATTTGGGTTATTTTTTCACAAGAGTGAGAAAAAGAGACTCCCTTGACTAACAAGGCATAATAGAAAGATGGTTAGCAAGTAAATGGGCCTACAAGTTAGAAAACAAAATACAAGGCAAGAAAATATTAACTAAGAGTAAGAAGCAAACTAAACTAACATAAACAAGTGATGCATGAAATTAGACACATGAAATTATTATCCAATAAAATTGAATCTTCGAATTGAGTGCACCAAGAAGAGAAATATTGGACAATGAATCCCATATTTCTCTTAAGGGAGGGTCCTTTGATCCCTTAAAAAATATAGCTATAACTCTCCAATGGTGAGTCTACAATGGTGAAAAATAACCAAGGTCTAGCTTCACAAGAGGTGTAAAGCTATCTCAATGCTACACTTTCTCAAAACTTATGGCTTAAGGGAAATATGGCTTTCTTCAAGAGAATTCTAAATAGCATAACAATGTTATGGATTCTTCTTCTTTTTTGCATACAATGGTTCTTTATTTATAGGAGGATGGAAAGATATTTCTAAACTAGTTACAAGTGTGAATGGGAAGCCTTTAGAGGTACCTCACATCCCTTTCAGTGATCCCAAATTGAAATTTGGGGGAAATTTTGGGTATGGGGGAGATCCACTCCATCCCAAAAGTGGTTGAGGCCCAACCAAAATCATCAATGCATCATTTATGCATCCACATAGGTTTGTCGAATTTCAGTCGTGCACTCCACACATTGTGCACATTGTACATTGTGTTAGACTATGTAGAGTTGTGTGTGCTACATTTGTTAAATATGCGGCCAAATTGAATGTGATCCTTCCATAATTATTGGTAGTATGTTGTGTTGGTTTTTCCATCCATTCTCTGTATTTGTATAAGAAATTTTTTGGTCATAATAGATTCCCCTTGATGTGTGAGGTTAGGAGGATACATATAGCCAAAATATATCAATGTTTCTCTATGTTGAAATTGTTGTAACAATAGGAGAGTTGTAGTTGTTTTTGAAGAGGGATTGTAAGGACATCCCATCGGAGGAAGAGGTGATTCATAGTAGTGTCAAAATTCTCTGAAAAATTAAATGTAAAGTTTTATTTTTGTACAAATGAGGTGGGCATGCCCAATGCTCATGTCATGAAACCAAAACAATATGAGTGTAACTGAAAACTCTTTGATGAAATGGATATATGCATCTCCCTCATGGGCATCAATAATGATATATGACCTTTCTGGGGAATGAAATATCTCTGCATCGAGTGGTGAATGACTCAGAGGCATTGATGGCCTATCAAATTCAGAGGTCTTTGGCTACTATTGAAAACTGCAACGATTGCATAGTAAGACCCACCAAAACATGAAGCTTTGTTGGAATCAAATTTTATGGGGATCAATGACATTAGAGAGAAATGAGGATTATTTATGTGTCATCCAAGACTGATCATTCATAGTGGAATGAGGGCCAAGATACTCCCACCTTCTTGGAAACTTTTGTTGACGTCGACATGGAAGGGAGTGTGACTACAAGAAGAAAGGGATTCTTGACATCTGGTTAATAAAAATGGTATCTCGAACTATATGGATGAATATGTGACATGGACTAATCTTAAACTTTATGGGACACAAGAACTTCCCTTGGTTGGGAAAAACAGGATGACAGAAGCAACCATAAAACATGATCTGGTGTCAGGGGGATGACTAGATATTTAGGTAAAAATGTGATGAATGTGTAAAACTGCAAAGGAGTGGATGATGAGAAAAAAATACATATTTTGAGGACAGAGATGTCGATGCAAGTCGGTATTTTGGTATATGGTAGGGATAGATTTTCATGGATGGTGATGAGAGTGCAATTCCCCAACCAAGTGTGACATGGGTTGTTGTGTGCCAAGGAAAATTTCATCAACTACGATGGAAAAACCTTATGTACTTACTAAAAATGGAAAGGGACTTTATACAATTAACAAATGAAATAAAGAATGATTGGGTTTGAACATATATATACAGAAACGGGTGCCCCAGTGAATGATGGGTTGGCCTTGTTGGGGCACAAGTATAATAGGGTTGATTGATGGAGGGTGGGGGGGGGGCATTGGTAGGTTTAGTATAATAGGGTTGATTGATGGAGGGTGGGGGGGGGCATTGGTAGGTTTATGTACCAGGTAGATGGATGGAGGATGAAATTACAGATGGAAAATTGTTGTTGGATGGTATGGAGGGTTAATGATAATGTAGAGGTGCATTTAATGTAACCAAGAACATGATGTGGGAGTCCATAATGGGGTGGTTAGCATGATGATAAGGAAGAAGTATGAGAATCTTACTCTGGGGTGTAACACTACCAAGACTCTCAAATCTAATGTATAGAACAACATGAGTGTCAATATTCCAAGGGATAAATATATGTGGGACAACTCATGGAGGTGATAATGCTACCAGTTGATAGTACCTGAATGAAATGGAGGTGAAGGTATCATAGAGTCGGGTGTGGGGATCCTAAGGATAAATGTCAAGGGGTACAACTGAGATATGTAGTTGTTTACAGAGGGAATGGGTGCATGTCACTTTTAAACGTATACCTAAAGGGGCCATGGGGTGGCCAAGACTAAATGGGTTGTATATTGTTGGACCAAGTACATGTACACACAAACATCAAATACTCGAAGTGAAAAATATATGATGATAAATAGCATATGATAGTTATTTGATAGAAATGATAGTGAATAAGCATACTTGAGATTTTGATATTGGTGGGAAAAATGGTCCCTTGATGAAAATTTTGGGTGACCTGGAAAGAGGCCAAGGAACAATGAGTTCCTATAAGAGGAAATCCCTGAAGCAGGGTAGGGAAAGATGAGTTCCTGGAAAAAGGAAATCCCTAAAGAAGGTTAGGGAACCATGGGTTCCCAACCAAGGAAATCCCTAAGGGAAGCCAAGGAATGATGGGTTCCTGAAAAAGGCACTCCCTGAAGGAAGTTGGGGAACCATGGGTTCCCAAACAAGGCACTCCCTAAGGGAGGCCAAGGAATGATGGGTTCCTGAAAAAGTCACTCCCTGGAGGAGGTCAGGGAAACATGGGTTTATAAACAAGGAAATCCCTAAGGGAGGCCATGGAACAATGGGTTCATGAGTAAGTTAGTCCTTGAAGGAGGCCATGGAACCATGGGCTCCCAAACAAGGCTCTCCCTAAGGGAGGATAAGGAATGATGGGTTTCTAAAAAAGGCACTCCTTGAAGGAGGATAGGGAACCATGGGTTCACGAACAAGGCCCTCCCTAAGGGAGGCTAAGGAACAATGGGTTCTTGAGAAAGGAACTCCCTGAAAGAGGTCAAGGAACCATGGGTTCCCAAACAAGGCTCTCCCTAAGGGAGTCCAAGGAATGATGGGTTCCTGAAAAATGAAATCCCTAAAGGAGGCCAGGGGATTATGGGTTCCTTAACAAGGCACTCCCTAAGGGAGGCCACAAAACAATGGGTTCTTGAGAAAGGCACTCCCTGAAGGAGGATAGTGAAACATGGGTTCCCAAACAAGGATCTCCCTAAGGGAGGCCAAGGAATGATGGGTTCTTGAAAAAGGTACTCCCTGAAGGAGGCTAAGGAACTATGGGTTCCTAAACAAGCCACTCCCTAAGGGAGGCCACATAACAATGGGTTCCTAAGAAAGGTACTCCCTGAAGGAGGTCAGAGAACCAAGGGTTCCCAAACAAGGCTCTCCCTAAGGGAGGCCAAGGAACTATGGGTTCATGAAAAAGGCACTTCCTGAAGGAGTTCATGGAACTATGGGTTCCCAAACAAGGCACTCCCTAAGGGAGGCCATGAAACAATGGGTTCATGAGAATGCCACTCCCTAAAGGATTCCAAGGAACCATGGGTTCCTAAGCAAGGCACTCTCTACTAAGGGAGGCCAAGGAACTATGGGTTCATGAAAAAGGCACTTCCTGAAGGAGTTCATGGAACTATGGGTTCCCAAACAAGGCACTCCCTAAGGGAGGCCATGAAACAATGGGTTCATGAGAATGCCACTCCCTAAAGGATTCCAAGGAACCATGGGTTCCTAAACAAGGCACTCTCTAAGGGAGGCCATGGAACAATGGGTTCTTGAAAAAGGCACTCCCTGAAGAAGACCAGGGAACCATAGGTTTCCAAACAAGGCTCTTCCTAAGGTAGGCCAAGCAACAATGGGTTCCTGAAAAAGGAACTCCCTAAAGGAGGCCATGTTTCCTTTATGGGGGTAACTAAAAATGACTAAGTCTAAGGGGGCCTTTACACAAGAAGTAATGAAACTATATTGTTGGATCATTCTGATTAGGCCATGTAGTTGTTAATCGCATGATGTCTAGGGGCACTGGACATAAGTTGGTGCTATAATGGTTCCCAAGGGTATATTATGATTTGGTGTTGTATCGAGAGCTAGATCTTATGGGACCAAGGTGGGAAGTGGTACTGACCCCTATATTATCATATGAGGACTGGGGGAAGGGTTCTTTCCAAATACCCTAGATGATGTACCAAAGGTATAATAGTAGGAAGTTTAAGGTTGGACATCCACCAAAGAGGATCTGGAATAGTGTAGCAGATCCACTATTTTGTAATATCTATTGGGGGGTTGGGGGGTTTGGGATTGGGGGAAGAAACATGCATGGATGCCCCCGAGTATGAATGAATCCTCCTAGCCTCCAATATCAAGTGGCGATGAGGTTGTTCTAAAGTCATGGGATCATTTTTAAAGGGAGTAGATGGTGTATGACTAGTGGTAGTGGACACATAGTGCATAGACTCACTGTGAGAAACATGATTCTATTATGAGAATATTGAGGGGGGGGATCAGTGTAGGAGAGTTGATCGATGGTGATGATGCATACCTCATGTGGTAATATCATGACTCAAAAGAGTGAATACACCATAGCACTCATGGCATAGATGAAATAACAACCCAGGAGAATATTGTAATCTACCAAACCATCCATGACATCAACATTAATCAAAATTATATTACCACCTAGTTCAATGGAGAGATTAGGTATGATCCCTAAGGGGGAAAAAATTCTACCACCAAAGTCTTTTAACTCAATTATCAATGGGATACGATACGATTAGGGGATCCTAGTTGTTTCCAAGCTAACGAGGACATAATGCATGAAGATGCCCAATCGTCTATAATACACTGATAAATTGTAACATTTTTAACGATGACCTGTATTTGAAATGGGGTAGAAGATAGCAATAGTGCTTGGATAAGTTGATCCCAATAAAGGGTGATGGTATGTGATGGGTGTGTGTATACAATTTCATTTTCATAACAAGGATAGGGTCTAGTAGACATTGTGGTACTAGAGGTGGAAGGGGTGCCCCCAAGTCTACATGATTGAGCATCAGTCATGAGGTAGATTGGGTGTGCGAGGAGATTACCCATGTGAGGGGTAAAAAATGATTTTGAGGTGCATGGAACCTCACATGATGGAGTAATGGGTTCATGTTTGTGGTGGGGGCACGTCGAAGTAGTGTAAGGAGAAATACTAAGTTTATTTTTCTGCATGCGCTTCAAATGAATTGATTGGATTACCTCTGGAATGAGTTCATGGAACTGATGGGATGGGTGACCATAGAGATCACAAAATGGGAAAGGGTGATTATTCCATGTATGGGTGGTACACATATGCTTGGTTTGATTGTAGTTACAGTGGACACTATGAGTGCCCCCATCTATACAAGCATTTCCCCCATGCCATGGGCATTGATAATTGGTGTTTCTCTTCTTACTCCTTGTGTGTGGTGGATGGCCAATATAACTAGGAGAGGGGGGGAAAGTTAAGGATAGGGTCTAGTAGACATTGTGGTACTAGAGGTGGAAGGGGTGCCCCCAAGTCTACATGATTGAGCATCATTCATGAGGTAGATTGGGTGTGAGGGTGGATTACCCATGTGAGGGGTAAAAAATGATGTCAAGGTGCATGGAACCTCACCTGATGGATAGTGCAGACCCCCCCTTTCTCTCCACAGGGGTTGCTTGACCTCCTGATCTAGGATCTTTCAAATCACTGAGCCGAATCGACTCTTCGGGCCCCTACTGGAACCCAAGAAAATTTACACAGGTCCCTCTTTCTACAAAGTGCAAGTCGTATTTACCCCACATATCTCTCTCCTTGGCCCCTTCAAATAAATATGATGGCAGCACTAGTTCTCTTTGCTAGTCCCTCTCTACCATATGACCTCAGGTTGTGTCTCGGGGCTAAACCACAAAAGTTCTTCGAGATTTGGGCTTCATCTCTTTCCATGATAGCCAAATCCTACGTTACTGAAATATGAATCAGAGAACTCAAATTCCATGAGGATCAACAGCCTTTTTTCCTCCTTCAGATCAATAGTTGTGATTTATTCAGATTCCGGCCTTTAGAAGTCTCTCGCTTTTCCTCCTCTAATTTCTTCTAGAGTGCTTCCTTCTGGACTTCGAAATCTAACACCACATACCTCCTGTGACAATTGACAATCAAGATCTACTTCTCTCTTAGGATCTTCGGTGATATTTCTCTCTCCTTGTTAGTAAACTCCTGGAGTACTACTCCTCCTAAATGTGTGGACCTATTACACGTGTCCCTTCCAGATTCAACGGTCTAGATTCACTTCACTCTTGGTGACTTCGCAAAGGTTTTTGTTTTCTCTTAGAAAACCTTCCGGATCTCTAGCTCACGGGTCTCCAGATATTTTGCCACCTATAACCTCCCAACAATGGATGATTTTACTACCTTCGGGACTTTGGCAAGTCCTCTCTCCCCTTCTACACTTAGTACTTTTTCTGCCCGATACTTAGACTATTCTCGGTCCTTTCCTACACTCCTTGTAGAGTTCTGTGATAGCTCTCCTGATATTTTTCTCATCTTGAAACCTTCAAGTTTCTCGACTCTCTAGCATCCTTCTGTGGATTTTTTTATGCCCTCCTGGAAACTTAACGTTATTCCTCCTAAGCTTGTAAGGTGAACTTACTTTATCCTTGGCCCACTCCTTACGCTTGTTTTTTCCTTCTGATGACTTCTCCCTGATCCCTTTCTTAATTATTAAGGCATCTCCTTTCCTCGCTCAATGCACACTTGCAAATCCTTCCTTCCTCAGAGTGTTTAGTAACCCTGGGGTTATCTCAATGTCTCCAACACTTCATCATGTGTTGGTTTTATGCATGCTCACACTTACTCAATGCCCTCCTAGTAGATTCTTACAGAGTATTCAATAACTTTGGGCTATGCTCCCTCCTGCGCAGACTTTCTTTCCAAGGTATTTAGCAACCATGAAAATCCCTCTCGAGTCTGTGAATTATTTTGGTGTTGCCTCCTAGTACATTCTTCTATGACTCGAATGAGTTCAGACACACACTCCTTGCATTGGCTCATAGAGTTCAACTCTCTGTTGCACACTCCTTGCACTCAGCCTAAAGAACCCATAACTAACTCGACCTGCTCACAGATAGAGGATTCTAACACTATCCCTACAGATGAATCCTAACATACACATCTATTGCATAAACATTTATAAACACATAGCACACATAGAAAGCATCTCATATAGGAAAAATTGTTCTTTCTATTAATGGCAGAATGTTAATTACAATATATGAGTTCAGACTGCAACTAAGTCTTGACTTTCATCAATATCCTCTATCAAAAACCTCTCAACCCAAGTTTCAAAACTCCTAAGGGCATACAATACAAATATTTATACAAGAGGGGCTCAATGAGCTTCCCTCCAAGTTAAGCTAGTGGTGTCTAATCACCATTCAAAATGCCTGACTAACGAGGCAGATTACAATGATGGAAATCTGATCTGAATCGGATACAGATCCCTCCTACATTCAGCCACTTAATGGCGAATTCATATACATATTATGCGAGAGAAAAAATTGTCTCTTCCAACCTGTCAACAGTAATTTCTTTAATCATGATTTATATTTTGAAGGGAAAATGAGAGGGTGTTGTCTCTCCCTTCCTTAAATGTGCACCAATCATGATAATCAGCTGGCGCGTGCTAAGGTGGAGCGATGCTCTTGCATCAATGGAGTAATGGGTGCATGTTGGGGGAGGGGGCATGTTGAAGTAGTGTAAGGATAAATACTAAGTTTATTTTGTTTCGTGCACTTCAAATGAATTTCTTGGACTAGCTCTAGAATGGGTTCAGGGCACTAATGGGTTGGGTGACCATAGATCTCACAAAATGGGAAAGTGCTAAGGTGGAGCAATGCTCTTGCATCAATGGAGTAATGGGTGCATGTTGGGGGAGGGGGCATGTTGAAGTAGTGTAAGGATAAATACTAAGTTTATTTTGTTTCGTGCACTTCAAATGAATTTCTTGGACTAGCTCTAGAATGGGTTCAGGGCACTAATGGGTTGGGTGACCATAGATCTCACAAAATGGGAAAGCGTGATTAGTCCATGTATGGGTGGTACATCTATGCTTGGTTTGGTTGTATTTCTAGTGGGAACTATGAGTTCCCCCATCTATACAAGCATTACCCCCATGCCATGGGCGTTGATAGTGAGTGTTTCTCTTCTTACTCCTTATGTGTGGTGGATGACCAATATAACTAGGAGAGGGGGGCCAAGTTTGTCCTAACTGGGAAGAAGAGGATGGGGTTATATATGGTAGGTGTTTTGGTCATGCCATGTTGTTTGATGGTTGGATAGACAATTCTTGAATAGGAAGGGCTACCAAATGGGTGGATTTTTCTGGATAATGGCACCTAGCGAGGTGGACCCAAGCAAAGCTAATCCTAAAGTAGTGGCACTCATTATTCTATGTGTTGGTTGTACTAATGTGTCAGCCAAATTGGGAACACATCCCAATATTGGGGGGAGGTTTTCAAATGTCTAGAATGAGAGGGATGTTGCATTTCCCCTATGGTTATGGACTATATGTATATGTGTGCAAGTGGTAATAAGAAGAATAAATGAACAAGTGCTTCGGTAAATGTGGACTATCAAAACAATGTTTTGAAAGTTATATGTAATCAATCAGTGGTAATCATACATAAACAAGTAACAATGTAAGTTTGTCTGGGGTTTTATCTGCATGGGGGAATAAAATAAAATGCATGTGTCCTAATAGACCTAAATTCCTTCCTATAAAAATTAACTAGGCCTTCCAAAATAACTCAATAGTGGGGCATGAATATACTGGAAGAGGATCTAGTGAAGGTATGAATAATCAGTTATAATGAGGGGTGAAGGGTGCATATCCCGAAAGGACTAACGATATTTCCCAACAGTCGTTCAAAATCTTATTAAGGTGTGATTGCAACCCAAAACCTCCACTTGGGTAGATACAAACTAGAATTGGCCACTAAGTTACCTCGATCAAGCACGACATTTAGATTTTTGGCCTCAGAAATTGGTCACAAGTTAGATGTTTTCCAAGGGTCGAGTGACCCAAGGAGGCATGCACAAAACAACTAGACCTCGACCTTCAACGCTTCATGGGTGTCTCCCTGCCTTATGGTGTAGTACTGCTTGATTAGGATGATTTTGGTACCCTAATTCACAATTTTCTAAGTTTCAATTAGAAAAGGATAATGGGGAGTTATTTGGATACCTATCCCCAAAATCGTAACTTAGATTACAATTTTATTTTGGTGTTCCTCTTGTGGAGGTTAGAAAATGTGCTGATTATGGTTACTTTTAGGATGTGAAAGTGGGCTGTGAGGTTGGATTCATGGTCCAACCTCATTGATTAAGAGTGGTGTGAGAAAAATATTTTGTCAAACAAGTGAATCCCTTCTGATTCTCCCATATCACTTATGGGTGCAATGAGAAGAGCATACTATGGTTTCAAATATCCGACAAACACCTCTTGAATATGTGATGATGCTGTCTCTTATATGAATATGTGATGATGTGTGCAAGAAGTGATAGTGAGTGATGAATTTTTAATAATTTAAGTGAGAAAATTTTGGCATGTGGACATCGATTGGTCCTTTACAATGGTTTCTTACTTCTAACTTACTGTGTTTCACAAATAATCTTGTTGAAATTGAAAAATACCTAAGGAACTAGCATGGTGGTCATGCAGGTCCTTACTTATGACCTTTAATCTCCCTAGGATGTTTTTTAATCCAAGAAATATTTGAAACTATTCATAGATTGTGAACATGTGGGCATGTATGGGCCCTTACAATTCTTTAAACTTCCTAAATGAGTTACTCTAGGAAATTGAAAACTATCCTAAGATTGTGCACATGTGGGAATGTGTGGTCCCTTACAATTCTTGAAGATTAAGTCTCAAAAAACAAGCTAAGAGGAATTGGCCTCTCCTAAATATTTTTATCAAGGGAGATGAAGACTTCTCTAGGAAATCGCTTTTTCTGATTTCTAAGATCACACTATGGTGAGAGGAAAGAGCATACTCCAAGATCCCCTAAATAAGTTTCTATTCTTGGGACCTGAAATAATGTGATGAGTTTGTAAAATAAAAGAAACTACTGGCATTCACATGATAAAATTTAAGCCATCCATGTGGCAAATAAGGAAGTAAAATATGCAAAGGTTCTGGTTATCCCCCATGAATGTCTATGTGTGGTATTAAGTTATCTATGCAAGAGTGAATCTCAAGCCTGTTATTGATGGATTTTAAATAAGTGCATAAATCAAACCTAATATACTTAGTGAAAAAGGGCTTCTCAAGCCTTACAATTTTGAAAAAGAGAATATTGCACAGCTAAGCAAAGAACAGACACACACAGAGCATAGAGTGCACATTGAGAGAGTTATGGTAGAGTGTGGGACTTCACAGACCGTGTGTCTCTTTGAACCAAACCTGCGTGCATGCAGAAAAATGGCGGGATGAAAATTTTAACTTGATTCTTTTAAACATAAGCCAAATTATGTTGTCTGAGGATTTGTCTAGGTCGGATCTTGGTCCTACAAACAACAGAAAGTGAGAGGAACAACTAGAGAATCCTACTTGAGGAGAAATTGTGAAACTTCCCTAGTATGGTCGCAAAATTGGTCAGGTTCTTTTGTCACAAGAGTGAGCAAAAGAGACTCCCTTAACTACCTTGGTAAGCTAACAAGGCATAACATAAAGATGGTTAGCAAGTAAATGGAACTGCAAGTTAGAAAACAAAATACAAAGCAAGTAAATATTAACTAAGATTAAGAAAAAAGATAAACTAACATAAACAAGTGATGCATGAAATTAGACACATGAAATGGTTACCCAATAGAATTGAATCTTTGAATTGAGTGTACCAAGAAGAGAAATATGGGACAATGAATACCCTATTCCTCTTAAGGGAGTATCCTTTGATCCCTAAGCAACTAGAGCTATCACTCTCCAATGGTGAGTCTACAATGGTGAAAAATACCCAAGGATTAGCTTCACAAGAGGTGTAAGGCTAGCTTAATGCTACACTTGCTCAAAACTTATGGCTCAACGGAAAGATGGATTTCTACAAGAGAATTCTCAGCATAACAATGCTATGGATTCTTGTTCTTTTTTTCATACAATGATCCTCTATTAGAGGAGGATGGAAATATATTTCTCAACTAGTTACAAGTGTGAATGGGAGGAATTTGGAGGTATCTCCCATCCCTTTCAGTGATCCCAAGGTGAAATTTGGGGGCGATTTTGGGTATGGGGGAGAACCACTACATCCCAGAAGTGGTTGAGGCTCA
Source organism: Picea abies (assembly GCA_900067695.1). NCBI lineage: Eukaryota > Viridiplantae > Streptophyta > Pinopsida > Pinales > Pinaceae > Picea > Picea abies. The sequence goes on from CBVK0102760104.1 coordinate 13,062, forward strand.
ACCAAAATCATCAATGCATCATTTATTCATCCACGCAGGTTTGTCAATTTTCAGTGGCGCACTCCACTCATTGTGGATGTTTTACATCATGTTAGCCCACATGGATGTGTGTGTGTTGCGTTTGTTGAATACACACAGAACTTCAAAACCATTTTGTATAGTTTTATGGGTATCTTGCCAAATTGAATGTGATCCTTCCATAATTATTGGTAGTATGTTGTGTTGGGTTTTCCATCAATTGTCTACATTTTTTAGGTAATTTTTTGGTGATAACAGGGGAAATCCATCAACATATGTGGCTCTCCACATCCCCAGCATTGAAAAGGTCATTTCTTGGTCTCCTATGTTCTTTCCCTTTCTTTCTATGTTGGTTTATTCCTACTTTGAGATAGAAAATTTGTTAATGCACATTTTTGATTGGCTGACCCAACTGTGAATCCTTCCCAAAATTCTTGTGAGGAAAAGAATTGAATCCCTTCTTCAAGAATCCACTCTTATCCTTCCTTTTCCAATCCTTGGAAGACTCATGCTTGTGCTTAGACTAATTATAACAACATTTGGCCTTCTTAATGGTGTCCTCCAACGTCTTTGGTTTATCAAAATCAATTCGATATTGGTAGAATTATGGTAAACCACTAAGAAAACATTGTATTCTCACCTTATCATTCTTAAGGTACGGAACATACGTCAACAACTCCCTAAATATTTTTGCATGTGCATCCAAGGTAAGTTGTTCCAACTTAAGCTCATGGAATTCTTTTATCTTGTCATCATAATACTTTTTAGATAGGTAGTCTTAAAAAAAGTATTTCTCAAACTGTTTCCAGGTTAATTTGCTTTCCTTTATTCTTTTGATTTCCTTGAGGTCTTCCCACCAAATGGAATCCCCTCCATTTAGGTTAAACATTGTAATCCTTGTCTTGGTATTGTTAGAATAATTATGTACTCGAAAGTACTTTTTCAAACCAAATAGTCATGCTTTGGATTCTTCTCCTTTCTTTATATCCCCATCAAAGGTAGGTAGCTTAGCATTTTTAAATTCCTCAATATGAAAACCCTGAGAATTATTTATCTTTCTCTTCTCAAAAATACTAGATTTTGTGCCACACCTAGATTGTCCTACTAAAATAGTATTCCGACTAGAAGACTTTGTGGAAACGCCTCCACTCGATTTTCCTTTCTTGGTACCTCAATAATTTCTTCTGGAAAAACTCCTTCCCATGTAGTTGTGAGACAATCCTTTTTTTTGAGCATCCGAAGGGGTTTTTAACCTCTCTGATTGCTATAATTATGCATCACTATGGCCTTGCTGCAAATGTTTTTGAATTTAATATAGGCTCTTCAATAGAACTACATTCAACTGTGCCTATTCAGAATGGGCCTTCATAAGTCTCTTGTTATCTTACTTGAAACTTCTCACAATGGCCATCAAATTTGGAGGGGTTTCTCTATCCCTCTGGCCAGAAAAATATTCATCTCTGAGGTGTGAGGTGTCATCCGTGATGTGTTGCACCTTTCACCTCTATTATCACTGATATTTCGTCTGCACATGGTTACAAGAACTCAACATCATCTAACAGTAATGAAGTCATTCATGGACCTGAATTAATACCACAGCATTCAAA
>CBVK0102760109.1:0-16010 GCA_900067695.1 Picea abies
TCGAAATGAAAATTGTGACGGGTTAAAAAACAAGGGCGGCTCCAACATATCCCAAAATAAAACATGTTGTCCCAAGATCCTTGAATTCAACCTTCAACAACAATACATAACATAAAACTCAAAAGCCATATTTCCTGGTTTGTGAGACAATTTTTTCCTTGCTGATGCTATCATCATTTAGTCCTTTTGAACATGTCTTAGGATGTGTAGAATCTTTAAGCCTCATCTTGCTGATCATATGAGAGCAATCGTCTTTCCAATGCAAGTGGGAGGACACAGATTTACCAAAATTATCTGAAGATGCGGAAGGGGAAGTAGCGGACTTCTCTTTCACAGAGGTGTAGTAGGCCTCTATCTTCAACCTTTTATTTGAATAGATCATCCATGTATGCATGATTGATTAGCAAATAATATTTTAAATAACCATACATGAAAACTCTTAAAAATATGAAATATATTTTGGCAAAAAAATGTATCAGACTCACACAATCTAATCCATACAAATTGTTTAACTATTAATCAATGAGCAAGGGGTGAATAAAGCGTCCTATGATACGTGAGGGGTTTGTATTGAGTGAAACATAATATTACGAGGGGGGTGGAATGCGGTTACTGCTCAAGGAAAACAACAATCAACTACAGATCAAAGAAACATCATTGTAATTCAACCAAGACACTACTACTGCCAACTGCTTCAACACAGAAGTTTCCTCGATTGTAATCAATTTTAGAACAGGGAGTGAAAAATGAATATGGAAAGGCGATGAGGTTGTAATTAGAGAAAAGAAAAATAATGGTGGGGAATGAGAGCGAGTATTGTTCATAAAATTAATCAAGTAATCCATATAATCATTCTGTTGAAAGGGGATACACTAACCAAATGATCATTGTGACCCAATAACAATTATTGTGTATTAACTAATTTATTGTTCATAGTCAAATATCTAACACAGTGCCATCGACAAGACAATATGCATTCCACAACAATCTGTAAGGGAGTTATGTTCCTATTATTTATCCAATTGTCATCTCATAACAATTTTCGATTGTGTAATAGTAACCATTTCCACTCTATTAATCATCAAAATCAACCATTGCCCACACATTAATTCAATAATCAAATACACTCAAAATTTGTGTTCCAAATATGCAATGAAGTTATACTAACAGACAGACAACTGCCACCATTCTAACTCATGCTATGTTGTAGAAATAATTCAATCAACCAAGTGTAATTATGGGACTGAACAAGTCCAATTCAACGTGACTGTAAAGAATAAAAAAGTTGGGCTATTCATCCAACACAACACAATAGAAACAACATGCCTAACTTCACAATACAAATAATTGAATTGCAGCAAGGTCTTTCTTAAAACGTTGTGACTATATTTGACTGCGCAACCCAAAAATATCCATATCATACACAGTGGGAAGCCATACCTCAAAACTCACAATGCAACATTTCCATTGATAATTCCAAACACACAGTCACAGTATCATTAACTCAACCCATCATGTGGAGCTATCAATCTAATGTAGTAGTGCTCAAATTGACCAAACTGCAATCCAAATCATGTTGTGTAAAACTCAGGCTCATCCCCGATGATGCAATCAAATCTCCATAAAACATATAGTGGATGGAAATTTCATAGTCATCCTGGTTGCAATAATCATCTGGCCAAAGAAACTCATAGTTACAGTGACAATTTATTCGTTGTGTAGGAACACAACACATACAAATGCATTACGCACGCATATCATTAAACAATTGTAACTAATGTCAAGTTTAACATTCCAATAATCCTAAATGCAAAAGACAGTGACTGTGTATTTGATCTGTCCAATTAACCATGCAAGGTGTATCCATTTTAACAACACAGGAAGTGACTAGATACCAAAATTGACACGATTGTCCCCCGATCAACTGGGTGATCCTGTAATCAATTATGTTGAAAATACATGCCCATCAACAATAACCAATAGTAAACCCAACAGGCCACGCTGGTCTTCTCTATCAACCCTCAGACCTGTAGAGTTAAGGGTTTTCTCTGTTGGTCTTCTCTATCAACCCTCAGACCTGTAGAGTTAAGGGTTTTCTCTGTTTCCAACACAGGGAGATTAAATTCGACTCTTCTCTATGGTGAAAACCTTTGAGACCAACGGTGTATACACAGAAAACACCACAATTTACTTCGTGGACAGGGTGACGCAACCCGTGACAGGAGAAGTTATAACCAGAGGAGTAGGGCTTCATTTATCCCTATAACTTTACTTAGCACATGCGGGGTATAACCCTTGTGGCTCTTCAGTCAAACAACCATAACGCCAGGGTGAAAATGGGGCCAAGAAGAAGCAACATAACGCACTGCGTGACCATAGTAGAAACCACAACCCAATGCCCAAATGAACAATCCGTAGTGACACCAGACGCTTCCAACCATTAAACCCCATAAGGCCAAAACCTAGGTATTTTGATACAAAATGAGGGAAGACATCCAGCCACTCAAGACCAAACAAAACCCTCCAACTAAACCAACAAGGATGACAAAGAACCTTAGGGCTGCTAATGTCCAACTCAAGACCAAACAAAACCCTCCAACTAAACCAACAAGGATGACAAAGAACCTTAGGGCTGCTAATGTCCAGAATGATGAATAACACTGTGAATTCAAAACATTTTGCAGATCCGACATTGATTCATTCAAAGAAAATCACAATTTCACACAGTTTCCATACTTAAGGAAAACACAAACCATACATTCGAGCAAATATCTATTTCATAAATAGAGCAGACTCATGAATGGCCAAAAAAAGACATACCTACGATCAAAAAACCTTAAAATGTGAGTTGGCCGACTCGTTCCTCTCTTCTAGGAAATCAGAACATAACCACAACAACAAGGATGAAAAATAGCTCGATTAGGGTGGCGGCCAATGAAGGAGTAAAGGTGACATGCAGTAAATTCATGCCACCTCCATTCACAGTTCATTAACATCTCATTACATGTCAACAAGATTTTCATTAACACCATTAGTCACACCATGTATCGAAACCATCACCCATTAAAACCAATAGCGCGGCCATATTACATTTCTAACTTATGCCAAAACATAAATCGACCATTCGATATAACTCAACAAATCACTAACCATTAGCTTATTGCTAGGTTTAATAATGACCATTTCAATCCAATGCATGTATAATAGTATATTTGCATAGTTTAAATCCCTTGCATTTCGTTGCATAGCTTTCATTCCCTTCCAATTTTCTTGTATGTGTTATTTCTAACAATTTTATTATGCATGTTTCCTAGTAATAGATCCAATAACAGATATCAGTGATAACAAGGATAACACAAGCCATCTATGAAATAAAACTTGAGCCTAGAGTAGCAAAAAAATACAGAACATGCCTTCTCCATTTCCAATAAACCAAGATTATATCACCATGAACAGTAGTACAACATCGAATGAGGACCAAACCTGATCTCCAATCTACAAGGGGGTCCCACCTACTAGCATTATTTGTATTTATAATAATAGGCTTTAGCAACACTTTGTTGCCAAACTTCATTGCAATTTTAATCGTCAACAGGTACCAATCCCATCACTCTCATCACAGTCAGATATTTTTCCCACCTATGCAGTGGGTCAAATGTCGACAAGTCACATAGTAGGTGTCATTGATACCAACATAGAAACTCCAGATACTCGGAAAGGTGGAAACTCAACCACCAAATGAGGGACCAAGAAGAATAAATAACCAACCATCCCTTCTCCACCTCGAATTCCACAACCATGTGCACTTTACGCCACCGCAGGCCATCCCACTAACATTTGTCTCGTATTTCCCAAGTTTTTGAATCTTATTTCACTCCCCAAAGAAACACAATTATTATGTACACTCATGGCTGCACCTGCCACCACAAAACCATATTTATCCAAATAGAACAATCTTTAGACAAAACATGCTTGCACCATTTTCTCACAGTATGGTCATTAGACTCACCACTGCCCAAAACTCCCTCAATTTAGAGAGACCCTAGCAATGGTACGTCAAAACCCATTACATGTGCCCTCGTAAGCACCCCCAGCCACACCAACTATTAATGAAATTCATTATGTTTCTACATGATTAAATGAATGCATGTGATTCCTTTGCATGTTATGTGAACAACCGAACCATTTCACATACATGTGTCCCTCATTATTGCTTTCTGGGTTAGACACATAGCCACCTTGTTGGAGGATCTCATACATACTCCCCCTTTTATTACCTATATAATAGTCACCCCTCCACCAAGAGATCCCACAATAACAAGACTGAAATATTTATATCTAACCCCACTGGCCATCCCCATTCCAACATTATCCGAATACTTCCTATTGAATCCACCAAATTCTCCCATAAGTCCCATTCATGAGATTCTCCCTCCACCACATCCCCATACACCAGGTGTTTGTATGGATATTGGGTTCATGTCATCTAGTGAAACCTCACAACCTTCTCCCACTCGTCCATCCACCCTGTGTAGAACTGATGATAACTCACCCTCATCTCATATGCCTTCCATATATGATCCTCCCATTACTCCCACAAATCTCACTCATGGCATTACTTCATTTGCATCCTCTTCCAAAACTACCACAGACCCATTATATTCCTTCATTTTTTATCAGACGAAGACATTATGAAAGATCTATGCACACCAGACTGTCCATGGGATGCCTTCCACCATGACTCCTTCTTTTTATGTCACAATGCCTTTCAACCACACTCAGACACTCCAGACTATTCCATTAAAGCTATGTATTTCCTTTACCCCGACCATGTGGATTGGTTCAAAAATCCAATCCCCGCGCTCGATTCCTTTGAAGAAGGGAATATGGAAAACCTCTCCCCCACAATCAAGATAGACATATATATCAAACCCAATGTCATGGAAGAAATCACTCTAGGTGACACATACACTCCTGATGAAATCACAACATATAAGGCCCTCTTCCAGGAGTTCCAAGATTTTTTTGCATGGTATTACACATAGATGTTTGGGTTATACCCAACCTTTGTGGAACATCCTATTGAAACATGGTTGGATGTTTCCCCCATTCGACAAAATAAATTCCCCCTTGACCATTCTAAAGATATGACTATCAAATTCAAAATCGATAAATTATGTGTTTTGACTNNTTAAAGATATGACTATCAAATTCAAAATCGATAAATTATGTGTTTTGACTTCATCTACCCCATCGTATGCACATCATGGATCTCGAACCCTGTCCCTATCAACACAAAACAAGGAAATATAAAGGTATGCACTAACTTTCACGACCTCAATCAAGCTTGTCCCAAAGACAACTTCCCTACCCCACTCATTGACTAAGTTATTGATGCATGTGATGGTTAAGAGGTCCTCTCACTCATGGACACATTCTCCAACTATAACCAAATTCAACTTCTCCATGTTGACCAATACAAAACAACATTCACAACCCCATGGGGTGCCTTTTCATATCGGATGATTCCCTTCGGACTCAAAAACGTAGGTTCCACCTTCCAACAATGTAGGTGTCACCTTCCAGCGAGTGATTCCATATGCATTTCACAACCTCATTCACATCATCCTCGCATACTTGGATGACCTCACTACTCAATCCAAGAAGCATTCTAAACACATAAAGGATTTACGACTCATATTTGAACATTGTGGAAGATGCAATATTTGAATAAGCCCTCTCAAATGTGCCTTTTGAGCTACCACATGACATATGTTGGGGCTTCATCGTCTCCCAACAAGGGATCACCATGGACCCCTTAAGGTCTAGGACATTAATAAGATTCTTCCCCCAAATAACCTATGCCAACTGCAGAGCCTCCAAGGAAAATCCAATTTTCTATGGCGTTTTTTTCTTGACTATGTTATCCACGTCCACGACTTCTTACACTTACTATGGTGTGATGTCCCATTTCAATGGGACCAACATGCCCAAATTGTGTTTGACTCTCTAAAATAAGAACTCATTAAAGAACCCTTAATTAGTCCCCCAGACTATGATAGGGGTTATATCATGTACCTATCTTTCTCACAGATTTTGGTCACAGGAATGCTTGTCCAAGTAGGCGATGACCAAGATGATCATGTCATATACTATATCAAAAAAAAAATATTAGGGCCCCCTCTCAAATACAATCATGAAGAAAAACTCGCCCTGTCAGTTTTCCTTGCATTTCAAAATTTGTGTTATTATATCCTGCTTTGTACTACAAAAGTCATGGAAAACTCCAATCCTATGCATTACTTTCTTAGTTGTCTCCAGATCAATGGAAAATGTGCTCGTTGGATTGTCATTCTCCAAGAATATGATCTCAAGTTCATCATCGTAAGAGAAAAAAATCCCTCATCTTGGTAGAACTCATGGTCAACTTGTCATCCAACTCATCCGACCCCATTGTCAATGAGAACTTCCTGGATGAACATTTATTCTTAATTTCATCTAACAACCCATGGTACATGCATATTATTATCTATCTCTGCACACAAAAATTTGGCCCTCACCACTCACAATATGACCACCATCGCATTCATCATCAAGCCTCACGCTACCTCTTTATAGGAGAAGTTCTCTATCGCATGGGAGTCGACATCATTCTCCAATGATGCCTCACCCTTGAGGAAGTAGAAAAATTCATCAACGATTTTCATAGTGGCGCATGCAGAGGTCATATCTCTAGCATGTCCACTGCATAAAATGTAGTTTAGGGTGACTACTTATGTCCCACATTATTTCGTGATTGCAGCCATGTTGTGAAGTGCTACAACACATGTTAGTGGCACATGCACAAAGCCTGAGCACCACCTTCTCTTCTACACCTTACCATAACGATAGACCCTTTTTGTAAATGGGGCATTGATTTTATGACTTTCAACCCCCCATCCAACAATGGGAATAAGTATATAGTGCCATTATTCAGCAATGATGGTTGGAAACAACAGTGGTATTATGATGGTGCACCGGTTGACGAGTATGTCTCGAGTGGTAGACATAAGAAAGGAAGTTCATATGAAGAGCATTCAAGTGTGATAAGGTATTGTTTGGGAGAACCAACATGTAGTAAAGCAGGGTCTCGATTTGAATTACAATCCGTCCAATGTTGGGTTGGAAGTAGATTTGATGAGGAAGTCTTGTTCATGGGCAATTTTTGTTGACAACATGCTTCTCAGTGTGGACTGTCTAGAACATGGCCTTGTAGAGGGGTTGTAAGGGGAGAGTCAGGTGCGAGGGGAAGCATGATAAGGAAGCTTCTACATCCCAAGATCCAGTGGCCAATATATGGCCGACCAGAGTGGATGGGAGGTAGGGAGATGTTTAAGGAGTTGTGATCAAAGGAGGAAAAAAAGGCAGAAGAGGTGTAAGAGAGGCTTTAGGCTCAGATGATGCGTGTCTAATAGAGAAATGTTGAAGGGAGCAAAGGATTGGGTGGAGAAGTCCCTTCTATTCCAGAACAAGGGAGACAATATATTTTAAGATATCCAAGACATATTGGATCATTAAGGACATGGTGGAATAGGCTCTACACAATTCCAAGAGGGATCAAACATACCTTCTGCATGAAATTCGCATCCTAGAAGGGAAATTTGATTTGTTCTACCAATGTCAATATGGTATCCCGCTCAACGTTTTGTTTTCCTCTCAGAACCCTGAGAAATAGGAGGAAGATGAGGGTTCCCCAAGCCCTCTGGGTTCAAAGAGTCGTTCAATTGAACATCCATATCAATGGTCATTTTTATACTTCCACCTAGTTGAAATGTTTGCAGGATTATTAAAAAAAAACAAGACAGATAATATATATCCTTTAAGGAACCTCATTGGATTTCATGACCTTATGTATGGGGTTTTCTCCGAGGTCACTATAACTAGTCTCTTTCTCAAATTCACTTAAGTTAGAGCCCCCACATAATTTATCGCCTTGGTGGAGGCTCTTAGGAATCTCCATAGTAATACCTGAAAATCAAAGTAAAATGGAGAAGGGTTTATATTTTATTTCCTCCTACAATGAGTTTGGAAAACCTTACAACTTATGTGCTCTAAGCCAGGAATCAAATTCCTGAACCACAAATTAATTCATGTCTCCAAACCTTGGTTCTCAATGATGAGAATTAATTAAGAAGTTCAATCAGACAAACCTAGCATCAAATGTCATTTCCTAAAGAAAACATATGAATCCCATTGCCTCAATCAAATGCCCTTTGTCTTTTCATGATCTAGATACATACTAGACTTCATAGCATCTCCTCTTCTAGCCATTACTTCAAAATTTAATTGAGGTCTTGCAATGGGACAATCTCTCATCATTTCGTAGATCGAGAATTTATTAAAGGGTTGATGCAAAGAAGTTGAGATATAATAACTATGAGCCTTGTCCCTCTCATTCAGTGCATACATGAAAAGTAGCCCCCCCAATCGCAAACACCCCCCTTCATGCAATGCCACACTTTCTTCACCTTTTCTTCTAAACACCCCATCTAGAGGTTTAATAAACTATTATTATTGTTAAACAAATCATCTCCCAAAAACTAAGTGAAAACACAATACTACATCAACATGCTATAAAATAACCTTAATAAAAAATAAGCAAATGAATATTCTACATGTGTTTTCTCCATAATAATTTTAAGAAAGTTTCATTTATATTTGACAACCAATAACCCTATATATACAGAAAACAATACTAATAATTTTGTAGTAACAAACTATGTACCAAATTTATACACTAATTTAAACTTGCACCCATCAAACGGGACAAGCCTCACTATTTCATTAATTTATTATAATTAAAACTTTTTCTAGTGAAATAAAACAAATTACTTATAATTTTGCATTTTGCATTAACAAACTCTTTTGAAAACTAGTAAATGCATTAAAATAGTTATGAAAATTTGATAACTTTATAATTTAAAAACCCACACACCCTCACTCTTCCATATATGTATTATATTAAATAAATCATTTAAAACTCTTAAATACATTAAAAAAACTTATGTAAGTAACAATTTGATAATTTTAAAACCCACACACCCTCATTCTTCCATAAATATATTATATTAAATAATACATATTTTTAAAAAAGTAAGTTTCATTTGTATTTGATAACTAATAACCCCTATATAAAAAACAATACTAATAATTTTACCCTCATTCTTCCATAAATGTATTATATTAAATAAATCATTTAAAACTCTTAAATACAATAATTTTACCCTCATTCTTCCATAAATGTATTATATTAAATAAATCATTTAAAACTCTTAAATACATTAAAAAACTTATGTAAATAACAATTTGATAATTTTAAAACATACACACACTCAATCTTCCATAAATATATTATATTAAATAATACATATTTTTTAAAAAATTTCATTTATATAACCAATAACCCTATATAAAAAAACAATACTAATAATTTTGTAGTAACAAATTTATACACTAATTTAAACTTGCACCCATCAAATTGAAAAAACCTCACTATTTCATTAATTTATTATAATTAAAACTTTTTTTTGGGTAACAAACTTTGTACCAAATTTATACACTAATTTAAACTTGCACCAAGCCAATTGGACAAGCCTCACTATTTCATTAATTTGTTATAATTAAAACTTTTTTATCTAAATAAAAAAAAATTACTTATAATTTTACATTAATAAACTTTTTTAAAAACTAATAAATGTATTAAAAAAACTTGATAAAAATATAATTTAAAAACCCACACACTCTCAACCTTCTATAAATGTATTATATTAAATCAATCATTTGAAAATTCTTCAATGCATTAAAAAAACTTATGTAAATAATAATGTCATAGTTTTATAATTTAAAAACCCACACACCCTCATTCTTCCATAAATATATTATATAAAATAATCATTTGAAAACTCTTAAATACATTAAAAAAAATTGATGTAAATAACAATTTTATAATTTTATAATTTAAAACCCCACACACCACCACTTTTCCACAAATGTGTTATATTAAATAAATCATTTGAAAACTCTTAAATGCATTAAAAAAAAAATTAATGTAAATAACAACTTATAACTTTATAATTTAAAAACTCACACACCCCACTCTTCCATATATTTATTACATTAAATAAATCATTAAAATGTATTATTTTAAATACATTTCATTAAATAAATTATTGAAATTTAATATTTTATATATATATATATATGCAATTACTCAATCATTATGTTCTTTATTGTGTCAAAATACTTTTTTTTTACATTTTAATACAAGTTTAGTATGAGGGAGCACCTTTTACAATTTAGGTAAATGTGTAATTGTTTGTATATTTATGGAGTTTATAAATAAGATTTAAAAATATATATGTTAATAAGTATGTCCACCTTAATTAAAATAAATATATATGAAATTTTTATATATAAAGAGATATATAAAGTAATTAATTTTGTATCTAGATTTATAATTTTTTTATTGCTTAATATGGAATTGATAAGTGATATTTAAAAAAATATTAGCAATAAAATAAATATAGTTGTTATTAATTTATTTAATGTTAATATAGAATTGATAGGTGACATTTAAAAAATATTAACAACAAAATAAATGTAGCTGGTATTTAAAAAATATTAAATACAAAACAAACATTTCAATATGAAATATAAATAAAATATTTCACTTTATACTCCCACTACGAGGGAGATATGTAATTCCTTTGATGCTAACCCACTGGAAGGAAGAGTTCCAATGGAATGGAGGTTCAGTGAAAACTATTTATCTTTCTTGTCCCATGATCAAGATGACTTCATGCTAGTTTCCTATGGGTTACTTTACTCCCTACCTACCCACCTACCAGATGGCACTCATAAAATATTTCACTTTGTACTCCTAGTATGGGAAGGAAGATACGTAATTCCTTGGAGGGAGGGAGATATGTAATTCCTTTGATGCTTCATTCATCTACTTCCTACCTACCTACCCACCTACAAGAATGCACCTAGAAAATATTTCACTTTGTACTATGAGGAAGGGAGATATGTAATTTCGAAGATATGTAATTCTCTTTGATGCTTAATATGGATTTCACCATGGCATTATAGAGTTGACCATGACATTTAACATTATGAAGTTGACAATAAAAAAAAATAAGAATAACAAAAAAATATTTCAAACTCACCATGCATAACTATTTCAATGTTCACCTTAATTAAAATAATTATAATCAACTAAATATTTCATTGTTCATTTTAATTAAAATAATTATAATCAACTTTCACCTTAATTAAAGTGACGGATAAATCTACTATTTCAATGTTCACCTTAATTAAATTAATTATAATAAACTTACTCACAATAATTAAAAATAAGAATAACAAAAAAATATTTCAAACTCATCATAAATAACTATTTCAATATTCATCTTAGTTAAAATAATTATAATCAACTATATATTTAAATATTTCAATGTTCATCTTAATTAAAATAATTATAATAAACATACCCACAATAACTAAAATAAAACTGTTTTAGAGTATGAAATAAATAATTATTTCAATGTTCATCTTAATTAAAATAATTATAATCAACTAAATATTTCAATGTTTTTTTAATTAAAATAATTATAATCATCTTTCACCTTAAATAAACTTAAATAAACTGACTCATAAGTCTAATATTTCAATGTTCACCTTAATTAAAATAATTATAATAAACTTATTCACAATAACTAAAATAAAATTGTTTTAGGAATATGAAATAAATAATTATTTAAAATAATTATAATCAACTAAATATTTTAATATTTTAATGTTCACCTTAATTAAAATAATTATAATAAACTTACCCACAATAACTAAAATAAAATTGTTTTAGGAGTATGAAAGAGATGCGTAACTCCTTTAATATCAATATGTTAATATCGATATGGTATGAAAGTTAACAAATGACATTTAAAAAATATTAATAACAAAAAAAAAATCTATATACATTATAACTAAAATATTTCACTTTATAATAAAATCTCTCCATAAACATAAATGTAAATATCTCCTAATAAACAAAAAGCTAAACATTTAATAAACACAAAGCTAAACATCTATAAGTTTTATTGCTATTTACTTCTAATAAAGATAAAGCTAAACATCTACAAGTTTTATTGTTATTTACTTCTAGAATCTTGTTGCAAACTATGTTATCCTTGTTGATAAGTATCATATTTATCAAAATTTCACCTAAAAAACAGATAAAGTTAACACAAAGATATCCATTCATTAGTCATCAAAACGCTAGTAACCTAGAAATGTTTTGGAGTTGTCATTCATGAATGTTGCTTTCACCTCTCTCAGTCCACTATTTACAGAAATATCGAGGATTGTGATTTCGGTAATCACCAATACTCGTTCCATCTTCTCCGCCCAAACAAAACAAAACATCACTAGTAATTGAAAATGAGTTATACATCACCAAAGCGATGGAAACTGAACCAACCAATGGTTCTATACAACCTCCCACTTTAGTCAGATCAAAACATTTTTTGAAACCAAGAAGATCCAACATAGTTTTTCAGTATTCTTTTATTTACATTGTTTACATTGTGTGACCAAATCTTTACAAGAAAACAAAAACATCAGTCATCAAGAGATACAACGAAGAAACACTTAAAACAAGAACCAACAAATGCCAGTAGCAAATAGAAAATAGTATTAATTAATATACACCAATTACCATTAACAGAGAATAAAAAGAATTACCATTAACAGAGAATAAAAAGAATTACCACTAACAGAGAATAAAAAGACAAACCTCTGATTGTTGTGCCTTAAGGCACTGGGAAGAAAATAGTACTAGTTAATATACACCAATTACCATTAACAGAGAAGATAGTACTAATTAATATACACCAATTACCAACAGAGAATAAAAAGAATTACCACTAACAGAGAATAAAAAGACAAACCTTTGATTGTTGTTCCTAGAGGCACTATGCAGAAAATAGTACTAATTAATATACACCAATTACCATTAACATAGAATAAAAATAATTACAATTACCATTAACAGAGAATAAAAAGAATTACCATTAACAGAGAATAAAAAGAAAAAAACTGATTGTTTTGCCTAGGACCACTGTATGGGGAAATGTTGGTCATGTTATGTTAAAAAATTAAAAAAATACAAATCGGATCAATGACACTTTGAACAATCACATTTAAGTCGACTCCATTACATATTACCGAAGGATCCATTACATATACAGACACAAATAGAGGGACGTATTTAACAAAACATTTAGAACACAACAACACAACAGCCTTAGCTTTTTTGAAACTGGGGTAGTTTTAGAATTTTACTCATGCATGGATTTCAAACAGAAACTTTATCTAAAGTTTAATTAGATCTAACACAAAATAGGGCTCCATTACATATTACAAACACAAAATAGAGGGAGTATTTAACAAAACGTTTAGAGCACAACAACCTTAGCTTTCTTGAAATTGGCTTAGTTTCAGATCTAACCGAAACTTTATCTAGAGTTTAATTAGATCTAACCGCAGACACAACAGACACAAAATAGAGGGACTTATTTGACAAAACGTTTAGAAGACAACAGACTTATCTTTCTTGAAGTTGGGGTCTGTAAGTTTTGTTGGAAGTTGGGGTCTGTAAGTTTTGTTGGCTAAATGAGAGGAATTCTCCATTTTAAAGAATCTAAACGCTATGGGAAATTAGGATCCGTAATTTTACTAGCTTCATGAAAGGACTTTTTATTTTTAAAAAAATAGTATTTTATGCTTCAAAGGGATTATCTGCCTTGGAGGGGATACTATGAATTGCAAAGAATTAACAATCATGAAGTTGGTTCAGAGAGTCAGTAGAGATAATTATAATTAACGATCATGGAGTTGGTTCAAGAGTCAGTAGAGATAATTATAATTAACAATCATGGACTTGGTTCAAGAGTTAGTAGAGATAATTATAATTCTTTCTTGTTCCGATAATCTGCGTGGAACAAGAGATGGAAAGTATTTTACAGACGAAATCCTTTTGTGACAGCATTCATGACAAAAGAATCTATGAACACATCCATCTAATTGTGTTATGGAACAGTAATGGACGAGATAAAAACATCAAAAGTAAGGTCTTTGTTGTTGCTGACCATAAATTACCATAATAATATTTGGAATCTAATTCATGCAAAATGGAACCAATAATTACCAAGTAGAGCACACAAACATGGCACTATCATCTATCCATAGTATAACACTATGATCTATCCATACCTTTTTTTTTTTCTTGTAGATCATGTATACAATTATTAAACTCTGCCTTCTAGCTGGAATCACCTCCGAACTTGTAACACTCTATCTCAGTTTCATACAACTTAAACACTCCACGTTATCAAATACCATTGAGATCAACAAAATGAGCCAACGACTGTGCAAATAGAACCTACCCTCGCTTCAGGGAATGCAGAGAGAAAACTAATGGAATTTTTTCGTTCACCACCTCTCTTTAAAACAAGTCATTTCATTTCTTTAAGGCAAGGCAGTTTGGACTGCCCATGGTTTCTTTTAGACAAGGTGGTTTGGATTGCCCAGGGTCATAGGACCACTTTGAACCAAATTCCTCATCAAAAAATTATAAACATCCATTGCAATTCTCACATGCCATGGTGAAACATGGGTGCCTAATAAGAACGAAGTTATGATTAATCCTTGTGGAAAAACAAAAATCATATCTAAAAGTAAATAATATAAATTATAAAAAAATATAGATGTGCTTAATCATGATATGGAAAACAAAACTCAGTAATTAGGAAACTCACCATCTCCTTTTAATTATGGAAAACAAAACTCAATAATTCACCATTTCCTTTCAATTATGGGAAACAAAACTTAATAATTGGGAAACTCACTCTCTCCTTTCAATTATGAAAAACACAACTCAATAATTGGGAAACTCACCATCTCCTTTCTAAGTGAATTGAACAACCCCCTGAGATGGAAGATTCAATTATGAAAAACACAACTCAATAACTGAAAAACTTACCATCTCCTTGGTGAATTGAACAACCCCCTGAGATGGGAGGTACCAGTCAAGACAACAACATCCTTGAGAGAACTCATATTTATTCAACCAGCTTAGATCCATATTAAGAAAAGCTATGAGAGGGATCCCTCATAACCAATATTGATTTTAGAAAATGTTTTTCGCATATGTATCTATTATGATTTTAGAACACATTTTTTGTGTGTATCCATGATGATGCATGTTATCCACAGTCAATAGAGAATTGATGCTTAGATATTAAAATCAAATAAGGTTTGTCACAATTTAAGCTATTTGTAGGTGCTATATTTGTAGGTGCTACATTAGGGCACTTTACAATTGTTAAAATTTGGAAAAACTTCATAAATAACAACCCAAACAACCCACCTGCAATATGAAAGGGTTATTTGTCTTTTTCCCTGCAATATCAAAGGGCTATTTGTCTTTTTTTTATAAGAACTATTGATCAACTCAACATCAACTCTTTCTCCTACTATTTAAAAAACAACATGGTTCATATAATCACCTACAAAATCCTCTAGAATATGATATACAAAGAACAACTGAAAAAAAATATGATATGAGATTAAGATCAAAATCTTCAAACGAAGGTATAAATCCAAATAAACATTGTTAAGAAGAAAATGTCTTACAAAGTTCAAAAGAAGATCTAGATCTAGAATAAGATATACAAAGAACAACTAAAAAAAATATATGATATGAGATTAAGATCTAAATCTTCAAACGAAGTTATAAATCCAAATAATGGGGTAATATTATGTTTTCTCTATTAAACCCCCCACCCCCACCCTCGTAATATTATGTTTTCTCTATTAAACACCCTACCCCCACCCTCGCACCCTCGTATGAGGGTGG
The DNA here is from genome assembly GCA_900067695.1 of Picea abies. Classification (NCBI taxonomy): domain Eukaryota; kingdom Viridiplantae; phylum Streptophyta; class Pinopsida; order Pinales; family Pinaceae; genus Picea; species Picea abies. Next base: position 15,956 of record CBVK0102760109.1, read on the forward strand.
GGGTGGGGGGTTTAATAGAGAAAACATAATATTATATTATGTTTTCTCTATTAAA
>CBVK0102760118.1:0-13709 GCA_900067695.1 Picea abies
CCCTCATACAAACATCATCATGGTCAATCTCAAACAAATCTATAAAATGGTCAAACCATTATATGTGTTTTTCAGCTGAGATGGTATCAGGTTCCCCATCAAACATAGGTATGTACTCATAGTATTTTGGGGGGAAATCATGAAGGATGTGGGGTAACTTTAAGGGTCTGTACCTATGCTGGGTATTGGAAGGTGTTGGATCATATGCAAGAGATGAAATATCAACCCTGGTTTCATGAGGCTCATCAACTCGGTTATGGTCATTACATGGCCAAGATGGAAAATTTTGATCAAAATCTGTGATAAACTAAGGGGATGTTCGTGTAATTCTAAGAGGGGGATATATATTTTCTGGATTGACATGGTAATTATTTGTATGCATTAAGAAAATAAGAACTTGTCTAGCATTTTCGAGAAAGGACCAGAGACAATTTATAACAAATAGCAATATGATCTGAAAAAAATCCCATTTCGAGCATTTTTCTTTCATAATGCCTTCTCATTCCTCAGCCAAGGGGCATCGTCTTTCAGTGAATCTTTTGAACTGCATTCTGTATTCAAAATTTGAGCGAATTTGCCAATAACGTCTTGGGATATGGATTCTGTATTATGAGTGGGGTCGCCATTGATGTTTTAGAAGCTGGATTCTTCATAGAGAGTGGAGTTGCCAATGAAAATTGAAATTTTATGGATTCTGCTATTAGTGGAATCATCTTCAAACTGACTTTTTGATGTGTGGAGTCGCCAGAGCAGGAATACAACCAATATGTGCCTCAGTGTTTGCTGCTCTCAGACCTTAGGACTCAACCATGTTGTTCTTTCCCAGGGAAAATTTTCAATTTCGTCCCCGGCAATGGCGCCAGAATGTTAGCACTCTGTAAATGGTCATTACATGGCCCAGATGGAAAATTTTCATCAAAATCTGAGATAAACTGAGGGGATGTTCGTGTAATTCTAAGAGGGGGATATATATTTTCTGGATTGACATGGTAATTATTTGTATGCATTAAGCAAAGAAGAACTTGTCTAGCATTTTCGAGAAAGGACCAGAGACATCTTATAGCAAATAGCAATATGATCTGGAAAAAATCCCATTTTGAGCATTTTTCTTTCATAATGCCTTCTCATACCTCAACCAAGGGGCATCGTCTTTCAGTGAATCTTCTGAACTGCATTATGTATTCGAAATTTGAGCGAAGTTGCCAATGACGTCTTGGGATCTGGATTTTGTATTACGAGTGGGGTCTCCATTGATGTTTTGGAAGATGGATTCTTCATAGAGAGTGGAGTCGCTAGTGAAAATTGAAATTTTCTAGATTCTGCTATTAGTGGAATCACCTTCAAACTGATTTTTTGATGTGTGGAGTCACCAGAGTAGGAATACAACCAATATGTGCCTCAGTGTTTGCTGCTCTCAGACCTTAGGACTCAACCATGTTGTTCTTTCCCAGGGAAATTTTTCAATTTCGTCCCCGGCAATGGCGCCAGAATGTTAGCACTATGTAAATTTTGCCCGACTGAATAGACAAACGACATAGGTCACTATTTCAACTAGCTTTGTTGCTGAGGCACTAGCCTTCTCAACTCAGAGAGGGCTCTCTCATGTCACTTGATATAGCTATGGAAATCAATGGCTAGATTTGGTTTTTGTTAGGGGTTTTTAATAAAATAACTAGAGAAATGAAGATGACATTTGGGCTATGGAGTCTGAAATGAACAATGCATTGTCAGAACATGAGAACTATTAAGAGGAACAGGCTAAATGAGGTAGTGAATCTGAGTTTATATCTGAAAATTAGCATGGCATCAGAAGAAAAAGAAACATATAACTACATCAGATAATTATATAAATGAATTATGAATTGGTTAAGAAGAGGTAAACATAGTCTAAATTGCTAAGCCAAGAGCATCAAGTAATGAATTACGGGCCTCTAATTCTTCAATTTAGACAAAAGAAAGCGAAAATGAAATATAGGATAACAGGAATCACACACTATGAAAGAACACAAGACTTATATCACCACCAATTAGCATCTTTTCGTAAACAGCCCAAAATCTGCCTTTGCATTTATATATTCATTCTAGCCTCAAAATTTTACAAAGTCTTCCAGCACAGAGGGACGGCTCCTCTTTTTTCCATGTTTTCTATATCCTCGAGATAATATATATATAGAGTAATTTCTCGTGGAATTCAAAATGTTCAGACTTCCCGATAATTCTAAAAATAGAGATAAGTTACAAAAATGAATGATTTATTATAACAGTTATCCTATTTTAAAGGGATCGTTAGGAACATGTCTGTCATATCTGGGCCCCTTTCTTCGACCTCCATCTATCCAAAATATGCTTGGATGTACTTATTCCCACCTGAGAATTCATTTTATCTTAATGATCTCCTCCTCTAGGGTGTCCAACCAGATCGATTGATTCTCCCCAATGCTTTTAGCCGTTTCGGCTATGGTTTTTGTCTTCTGTCGTTTTCTCCATTTCTTTTTCACAGCTCGCCTGTTGATGATTAGGTCCCTCATGATGGGATTTAGCCTGACTTCTAATTCTGGGTCTGTAGCAGGTTCCGTATGGAATTTGGTTGCTAGTATATGTGCAATCGCCCTTTCCTTCTTACTCGTAGATAAACCTACCATGTTATTTGAATAACTTGTTTCACTGGTTATGGCTTGATTGACTTTGTCCATGTATCCCACTTTCATGGAAATTAAGATGTTCCTAGAGAAATCTGAGAGTCGACCAATTTGGATATTACTCCGCTTATGGATGAGATGATGCCTCCATACTTGAGAATCAATAGTTATGGAGTTCTAATGATGAATCACTAACAGGATTGCTTGCAGGTACGTTGGTTTACCACGCTTGGCCAATCCATTTCAAATGATTTATTTCTTTATCCGGTGACGTTCACGTGACATCATACGGTCGTGAAGTACCTGAATGAGTGGCATGTGGTGATTTGACTAGCCATTGCTTTCCCCTACACGAATCGTATTGGAACATGTGACATTGGGGCTTTTGCAAAAATGGTTTTAGGAAGACCGCCTTTCGCCCTAATGTATCTCTAGAGGTGCCACACATCCATTATTAAAACCACAATGGTTTTCCCTGTTCCGCCCTTGCATAATTAAGTTTCGTGCTAGTTCATTGCCCGATACGGGCCTCAACCGTCGATCTAGGTTGCTTCGAGATCAATGGTTTGTAAGACTCCTTCCTTCGCTCTTCCACCATATTTTTCCATATTGTCGCCACATATTACCCAAACCTCCAAATAACGCCATGTCTCTACACTGATTTAGTCACCTGCTAAATTTAAATTTAGATTTGAAGCATGATCGTCATGGCGATAACATAGGCTCCAATTGGGGATGTTATCCTCCCTATGAGGTAGAAAATAATTATAGACCTGGTGCCTTCTTCATTGGGGTGCCTTCAAACATGTGTGGGCATCTTGTTTTTTTTTTGGAGACTGAATCATCAAATCTTAAAACCAGCTTTTTATTTGATGCTAAAAAATTGTTGCTAAGATCTAATCGTACACACTACTGGAAAACAATGCTTGATCAACGAGTTTATTCTCACACTCCTACCTACCCTAACTGCTGAAAAAAGGATTGTTAATCAAGTGAAATCAAAATCCCAATGCAACCATGACAACATTTTATTTGTCGTTCATTTCCTTTGAACTTGTTTGTTCAGAAACCCTTCTGCTGATGATTCATTCATAATTTTATCTACAAGTCCAATTCTAAAAATTTTTGAAGGGCCTGGATTGTTCACTTCCTCCAGCAGGATTGCAAATGGATCTTCTAAGATATGCATAAAACAATAATCACATTTCACTGCTTCCACTGCATTTCTGATTTCAGGAGATTCAACTTGTTGAATTCTATCAAAAAGATGGTAAATTTTTTGAGAAGTTTAGTAGTAAAGATTTCTTGCATCATAAGTTAACCATGGCTGGAGAAACACATATGATGTAAAAGGACTCACATTTGATGCAGATATTGATTTGGTGTAGACCCCTATCATTGGTGAATTCTGATTATAAACCTTTTCCATATAATGTGTCTTGGGATCATGAATCATATGGAAGAATGTTTTCTTTTCTGGAGTCATGATAGAAAAGTAATTTTCCTCTACAAGTGTTCCCTTGCTGCTTGTAGTCTTCATAGGTGAAGTTTCAAAATATCCATCCATGTTTAGGTTGTTCATAAATAGGATCACTACGTCATTTTCAAGGGAAGAAAGGCAACCTTGAAATACTTTGCCTTGCTGGGAATGTTGTTGAACATCTACATTAGTTTTAGGAGAAGGGAAATGACCTTCAACAACAATTTATTGATTAGCTTCTACTTTAATATGATGATTAAGCGTAGGTTCCCACTTCAAATTTTTCAAGTAATGATACTTCGATGCATGTGAGTGCAGTTGGTGTTCTTCAATGCTAGCAACCCTTTCATGTAAAACTGTACTACTGTGAATACAATCAAAACTTCATGTTTTCTCTGAAGCTTCATGATTTTATTTTAACCATTCAAAGGAAGAAAAACATAAGGGGAGAGAATTTTTATCTGTATGCCCACTGCCTTCTTCACTTTCAACTTCATGCTTGGATAAAACACTACTTTGTTTCAATAGTTTAAATGAGGAAAAACACAATGGCAAGGTTTTGTTACATGACTCACAACATTCTTCATTTTCTCCAATGTCATCATAGGTACATTTCTCCATCTCTTTGGATTGTTGGACATTCTCACTTTCAACTTTGTCTTCGATCAGTGACTGCACCTCTGACTTGACAAAGTCTTCTACAAAATAAGGAATAGGATCATAGAGCACCTAGGAAGAGTGCTCCAATCTCTTGTCAATATGTTTCGTTGGTTTGGTATGACTTTGCATCCGCACAAATCCGACTGCTTCAACAATGATTTGAGAATTTTCTTTCAATAATTTGAATGCAGCAAAGCATAAGGGCAAAGAATTTTCTTCAGCTGATCCAATAATTTTCTCTTTGTAACCGTGATATGTTGGTTGATTTATCTTACTGTATTGCTGGAAAAGTAAATCTTCAACATCACAATCTTCCTCATATTTGTCATATACAGGAAAATCAACTGTCTATGAGATGTCATCTATCAAGAATAGACTGGGAACATCAACCTGTTCTTCAACAAACAAATTTGTAATATCATTCTCTTGACTATCTACAAATGAATTCATAAAACAATCAGCTCCCTGCTTATCATGGGATGGATCAGAAGATAAATCAACACCTCCTCTTTCAACAAATGGAATATAATTTTTTGCAAAATCTTTAGCATTGGAAACTTCAATAGGACCTATGATATTGTCACTCCTATGCTCCAGATTCCAATCAACTATTTTATGTTCATATTCACTTTCATTTTCTTGAGCATTCAACCCATCATTTTAGATTTGTTTGCATGCTTGGATGTTGTGTTGAATGTCCTAAGCATCATTAAACATTTCCATTAGGAGGAAAGACAAATCTGGATGAAGAGTAGTTGCATAATGGAGCATGGCAACAACTTCAGTAGGTTGAATTTCTTTGGACAAATTGTAATAGATGTTGGAAAACCTTCCACTGAACATAGAAATAGTTTCATTGTTCTGCTTTTTTAAGTCATAGAACTCTATAAGTTGTAGATCCAAAGATTTCTTCTTGCCCCAAAACTTTAAAAAGACATCCTTCAATTCCTCCCATGAGCTAATTGTTTCTGGCTGAAAACTTTTAAACCGGTCTTTGGTGTCTCCTTTCAAGGATTGAGAGAAGGCCCTCATACAAACATTATCATGGTCAATCTCAAACAAATCTATAAAATTCTCAAACCCTTGGATATGTTTTTCAGCTGAGATGGTATCAGGTTCCCCATCAAACATAGGTATGTACCCATAGTATTTTGGGGGGAAATCATGAAGGATGTGGGGTAAATTTAAGGGTATGTACCTATGTTGGGTCTTGGAGGGTGTTGGATCAGATGCAGCAGATGAAATATCAACCATGGTTTCATGAGGCTCATCAACTCGGTTATGGTCATTACATGGCCCAGATGGAAAATTTTCATCAAAATCTGAGATAAACTAAGGGGATGTTCATGTAATTCTAAGAGGGGGATATATATTTTCTAGATTGACATGGTCATTATTTGTATGAAGTAAGAAAAGAAGAACTTGTCTATCATTTTCAAGAAATGACAAGAGACAACTTATAGCATATAACAATATGATTTGAAATAAAAAAAAAACCATTTTGAGCATTTTTCTTTCATAATGCCTTCTCATACCTCAACCAAGGGGCATCGTCTTTCAGTGAATCTTCTTAACTACATTATGTATTCAAAATTTGAGTGAAGTCACCAATGACGTCTTGGGATCTGGATTCCGTATTACGAGTGGGGTTTCCATTGATGTTTTGGAAGCTGGATTCTTCATAGAGAGTGGAGTCACTAGTGAAAATTGAAATTCTCTGGATTCTTCTATCATTGGAATCGCCTTCAAACTGATTTTTTGATGTGTGGAGTCGCCAGAGTAGGAATACAGCCAATATTTGCCTCAATGTCTGCTGCTCTTAGACCTTAGGACTCAACCATGTCGTTCTTTCCCAGGGAAATTTTTCAATTTCGTCCCTGGCAACAACATCAGAATGTTTGCACTCTGTAAATTTTGCCAAGCTGAATAGACAAATGACAGAGGTAACTATTTCAACCAGCTTTAGAGCTGAGGCACTAGCTTGCTCAACTCATAGAGGGATCTCTCATGTCACTTGATATAGCTATGGCAATCGGTGGCTAGATTTAGATTGTGTTGGGGGTTTTTAATAAAATAACTGGAGAAATGAAGATGACATTTGGGCTATGGAGTTTGGAATGAACAATGCATTGTCAAAACATGAGAACTATTAAGAGGAATAGGCTAAATGAGACAGTGAATCTGAGTTTATATCTGAAAATTAGCATGGCATCAAAAGAAAAAGAAACATACAACTACATCAGAGCATTACAGGAAGGAATTCTGAATTGGTTAAGAAGAGGTAAACATAGTCTAAATTGCTAAGCCGAGAGCATCAAGTAATGAATTATGGACCTCTAATTCTTCAATTTAGACAAATGAAATATAGGATAACATGAATCACACACTATGAAAGAACACAAGACTAATATCACCACCAGTTAAAATCTTTTCGTAAACAATCCAAAATCTGCCTTTGTATTTATATATTCATTCTAGCCCCAAAAATTTACAAAGTCTTCCTGCACAGAGGGTAGGCTCCTCTTTTCTCCATGTTTTCTATATCCTTGAGATAATATATAGAGAGGAATTTCTCATGGAATTCAAAATTTTCAGACTTCCCCATAATTCTAAAAATAGAGATAAGTTACAAAAATGAATGATTTATAATAGCAATTATCCTATTTTAAAGGGACCGTTAGGAACAGGTCTATCATATATGGGCCCCTTTCTTCGACCGCCATCTGTCCAAAATATGTTGGGTTGTACTTATTTCCACCTGAGAATTCATTTTAGTTTAGCGATCTCCTCCTTTAGGGCATCCAACCAGACCGGTTGATTCTCCCCAATGCTTTCAGTTGTTTCGGCTATGGTTTTTGTCTTCTGTCGTTTGCTCCATTTCTTTTTCACAACTTGCCTATTGATGATTAGGTCCCTCATGATGGGATTTAGTCTGACTTCTAATTCTGGGTCTGTAGCAGGTTCAGTATGGAATTTGGTTGCTAGTATACGTGCAATCGCCCTTTCCTTCTTACTCGTAGATAAACCTACCCTGTTATTTGAATGACATGTTTCATTGGATATGGCTTGATTGAATTTTTCCATGTATCCCACTTTCATGGACATTAAGATGTTCCTAGAGAAATCAGAGAGTCGACCAATTTGGAGATTACTCCGCTTATGAATGAGATGATGCCTCCATACTTGAGAATCAATAGTTATATAGTTCCAATCATGAATCATTGACATGATTACTTGCGGGTACGTTGGTTTACTACGCTCATCCAATCCGTTTCAAATGATTTATTTCATTATCCAGCGGCGTTTACCTGACATCATACGGTTGTGAAGTACCCAAACGAGTGGCGTGCAGTGATTTGACCAGCTATCGCTTTCCCCTACATGAATCATATTGGAACATGTGACATCAGGGCTTTTGCAAAAATGGTTTTAGGCAAACCGCTTTTTGCCTCGATGTATCTCTGGAGGCGCCATGCGTCCACTGTTAAAACCACAATGGTTTTCCCCGGTAAGCCCTCGCATAATTAAGTTTTGTGCTAGTTCATCGCCCGATACGGGCCTCAACCGTTGATCTGGGTTGCTTCGAGATCAACAGTTTGTAAGACTCCTTCCTTCGCTCTTCCGCCATATTTGTCCATATTGCCGCCACATACAACCCGAACCTCCAAATAAGGTCATGTCTCTACACTGATTTAGCCTCCTTCTAAATTTAAATTTAGATTTGAAGCATGATCGTCATGGTGATAATAGAATGTACCAATGCAAGATGTTTTCTAACTTCCAAGCTCTATTTGAGAAGCTCTTCTTGTGTTGCTTCCCCAGTATACATCCTTCACAAATATCATCATCAACTTCAAGGTAGGGAAGACCATTCACCATATCAATTTTCCTCATCAACACCAATTTCTTGAAATTTAAATGTTTCATTCTCAAATGCCAAAGTTTTCTACTCAATTCTTCTATAGCCTTCAAACTATGTCACTGACTTGAGGCAAAGGTGAGTGTTATGACCCAAAGGTTGTTCACCTAGACCAAATTACCTAGGTTTACTGAAATACACCACATACAGTATGAATTCCACTCATTTTACCCATTTCACCTCATTTTTCACCATTATGGCCCAAAAAAACATATTTCACAAGGTCATAAAACCCCTTTTTGGCCATTTTCCCATAAAATTATCCAAAAAAACAAAATAATTAAATAAAACAAATTAGTTATTCAAAAACCCTAAAAGTGATTGTTAAATTTCATACGATCAAATAATATTTTTTTATTATGATCATGTCAAGGGGTTAACCACTATTTTGCTTATAAATACCAAGGGATCACTCCATTTCCATAATCCATCCATTCAAAGTAAGTAAATTCTATTGAATTTGCATCAGACTTAAGAGCCATATTTTCTTGATAGAATCTCTAGCAACAACCATAGCTACTTACAAACACAAGGAGAGGAGATTAGTCACACACACTTGGGAAGAAAAAAGAACCCTCCCAAGGAGGAGATCAAGGAGCCACTTTCTCCAAGAAATTTCTCCACATGTGTTGTATTATTTTGTCTATCATTAGATATTGGAATAATCTTTCATTTGAAATCATTTTTCCTTTCATACTTTTTTTTTGTTGTTGTTGTCTATTTATTTTCTAAATGATGCAAATTATTGTAGAGTAAAATATTTAAACTAGAGTTAGGGTTTCTAGCTCTATATTTCATTATTTTGTCTATTATCTAGCACAACCACTAGATCTAGGAATTTACTAACCCTTGTTATATATTTATAACAATAGATTGAAAACTTCACTAGGGACATGATCAATCTCTTGATTCCTAGTTGTGGGTGTGTGTTCATACCCCATTACTTCTCTTTATTTTTGAGTTTTTGGGTCTTTTTGTTTGTTGTTATTTTCTAGATTATTTCCACAGGAAACAAGTTGAGAAAACCTTCAAATATGTCTCATAGACCATCCCACTAGTGCCAATGCAGTTTTTGGGGTTAACAAATTCATTAACCAATTCACTTTTTGGCCTCTTATTGGTGTTGACCAACGCACTTTCTAGGAAAACATTTGCAAGGGCCAACACACTTTTTCAAGTCAGTTTCTACATTGGGTCCAAAACTTCATTTCTTTAGTTTTTGGTGTTTTGTTTGAGATTTTAAAGTGTATTTTAGGACCTGCACTTGTCTTTTTAAATTATTTTGTTGTAGCTTAAGTATTTTCTTCAATATATCATAGGATTGAGAACAAAACCCCCCTAGTGTTTCTAGTGCCTTTCTCAGTTTGATTTCTTTTAGATTTTTCTTTCAAATTTCTATTATAGTAGGCTTAGAATCAGAACCCTATTTTATTGGTTAATCATTAGGGATTTTTTGTTAAATAGATCTTGGATGAAGAAAAACACACATTCTTGACCTAGTATTTGTCTTAGTGTTAGATTTGTGTGAGAAGACATTGCCTGGCTGATTCCGACATTCTTTTTCACTTTCTTTTGCAAATGTAGATCTGTTTTATTTGTTGTTTTAGTTAGCCATTTATTTCATATTAGAAAACTCCCATAGTGAAAGAAAATAGTTCCATAAAACCCTTAGTATTTTACTTACATTTAGAGGGTTTTTTTGTTTTGTTTTTAAATTGTTTACTTATGAACCATGGTTTAAATTAGATTGTTTCATTTTTAAATCTGAATGTCAGCAAGTTCATTTCAATTTTGAAAGTTAACTTAGATAAAGAAAAAATCATTTCACATCAATATTTATCTTTGTTACTTACTTGCTCATTTGTTTAGATTTCAATCCATTGTAATTTACTTTAATTTTTAAGCATTTTTAATTGAAGTAAGTCACACCACACATGCACACATTCCACACCTTAAGTATATGCTTGGTTCATGTCACCAAGCACAACCTAATAATCAACCAATTAATATAACAAATCTAAGTCCACTTGGGCCAAAAAAGAATATTATAGTTAGGGTGGGACTTTGAGGATAGGCATCCAATTAACTCCACTTAGTCATTTCACATTGAAACATAGAGGTTGATTACTAGGGTACTTAAAATCATTTCTATCAGACACAGTCAAAATCCGTTTGGTAACCAACAGACTCTTTAGAGTGGATAATGCCAAGGTTGGGACCAAATGTGTTATTGAGACTCCTTTCTCTTTCACTATTGAAGATCCCCCAATCGTTAGATTTCAGCTTGAAGGGAAGGAAATGTTGAATTTTCACTATGCTAGGCTCAAGAATGAGGTTTATTTCATTTTTAGAATTTACTTGAACCATAAACAAATGAAGCTACACCATTCACAATTGTTGCAATAACCAAGATCACAAAAAGAAATACCATGCAGAAGAAAACAAGAAATATCTTGGGAAACCCTTCTCAACAAGGGAAGAAAACCCAACAATCCTTTGCTATATTCTCAAGAGAAAGACCTACCACACCATAGACCTACCACAAAAAAGGGTGCTCTCCAAAACCAAGAATCTAGTGCTCAAGAGAGGTGTGCACTTCGGCCCTAGAATATGTACTTGTTGAAATTCCGAAATTACATGTGTGTTGTGCACTTCCTCAATGGGGAAATCACCTTTATTTATACTAGACTAGACACATCAAAAGTGGTGTCTATTGGCACAACATGACCGATCTCAATAACTCATAACATAATTAATAATTACAATGTTAATTATCTTTTACATTAATTATCTTTCACTTTATGGTGGGGCCAACCAGTACCCTTTACATCACAATTAGGGTTATAGGTAAATCTTACTCTTAGACAATATGGCAAGGGATCTCACACACCCACTAGTGCTCAACCACTAGGGGCATGTCCACATGTGCTCAACCACTGGGACATCCTACTCAATAGATCTTTATCTCACTGAGTCTCATAGGAGAATCATCTGGAGTATCACATCATCTCAAATATCTAGCAAGGGATCTCACACACCCACTAGTGCTCAGCCACTAGAGGCACGTCCACATGTGCTCAGCCACAGGGACATCCTACTCAACATATATCTATCTCACTGAGTCTCATAGGAGAATCATTTGGAGTATCACATGATCTCAACTCTCTACACAGAGGATAACAATACACCCATCACATGGTCACCTTCACCCCTCATAGGGGTATACACATTGTTTCATCTCAAACGACACACCCATCTCATGGGCATCCTACCCACAAAGGGGCACACAACGTTCCATCTCAATCTCAGAGAGAAACAACACACCCATCTCATGGGCACACCAACTCATGGGCTCTCTCACAGGCCGACTCACTCAGTTTGTGTCCTCGAGGATGTCTCACAAAGCTATAATCATCAACACTCCCTCTCAGCTAGGGAGACATTCTCCACCAGGACAAGTCTCTCACGGAAGTAATTGAAATTTGTCTTGGCAAGCGGTTTGGTGAATATATCTACAATATTCTCATGTGTAGGAAGGCATTGCACATGTACTACTTTCCTCTGCACCATGTCTCTGATATAATGATATTTTATCTCAATGTTTTGATCTATCATGAAACACATGGTTCTCAAAAAGCTTCACACAACTCTGTTTATCACAATGAATAATGGTAGGATCCATCTCACAATCAAATAAATTTGTCAGGAGCTTGCGAAGCCACACTGCTTCACGGACTTCCACATTCAATTCTATATACTCTTCTTCTGCGGTACTCAAGGCCAAAGAGATTTGTTTCTTGCTGCACCAGGAAACCATGGTAGACCCCAAGGTAAAACAACAATTGGATGTGCTCTTCTGGTCCACTGCGCTCCCTTCCCAATCTGCATCGACATATCCCTGCAAACTCAAGTCTACACTGGAGGCATATCTCAGGCCATATCCAACTGTGCCTCGCAGATATCTCAATACATGGTTCATTTCTATCCAGTGAGTGTGTCTCGGGTGACTCATGAACTGACTAAGTACATTCACTGCATAACATATATCAGATCTGGTTTAATTAGATACATCAATGATCGAATAAGATGTTAGTACAAATGTGGATCAATCTCGCCTCAATCAGTAGAAACATCATTCATTTTCTTCAAATCCATCACCATCGGTGTAGGCATGGATTTGCACTCTGTCATACCGAACTTCTTCAATATCTCCACTGTATATTTTCCTTGACTCAGGAAAATATCATTAGTCCTCTACCATACTTCGAGTCCCAAGAAGTAGTGCATCATACCCAGATCCTTCATCTTGAATTCAGAAGTCAAAGTTTGCTTTCATTCAACAATAAGTCTTTCTGAACCAGTGAGGAATAAGTCATCCACATAGAGGACCAATATTAGGCACTCATTACCAACAATATGATAATATCGGTTTGGATTAGAAACACTCTTGCTGAATCCCAAACTCATCAAGGATCTATTCATTTTCTCATACCAAGCATGAGGTGCTTGATTTAGTCCATATAGGGCTTTCTTCAACCTGCACACATGAGATTTCTCGTCTTGTATCATGAATCCTTCTAGCTGATCGATATAAAACTCTTCCTCAATATCATCATTGAGAAAGGTTGTCTTTACATCCATCTAATTTAGTTTCCAACCCATGGATGCAACTAGTGCAATGATAGTACGAATAGAAGTGTATTGGGCTACTGGATCAAATGTCTCATCATAGTCAACTCCCTCTACTTGTGAGAATCCTCTGGTTACAAATCTCGCTTTGTATTTATTGACACTTCCATTAGATGCATTCTTGATCTTATAGATCCACTTGAAAGTCACTACAGACTTCCCTTCTTGTCTCGGAACAATATCTCATACATTATTCTTCAAGATGGATTGATATTCTTCTGTCATGGCATCTTCCCATACCTGCTCACTGTTGGTTGTGGAGCATGATTATCTTCCTGATTCAGAGGTCCTTGCTTTCAGCCATGTTTATACCCCATGAAGT
>CBVK0102760135.1:0-10785 GCA_900067695.1 Picea abies
TTATGTTTTGATAAATCTAGTTACATATTTTTATGTCATATTTAATGCACATGTAATTCATTGTAACATTTTGTGTCAATTATATAATTATTATTATCTATCATTTTCCATATATTGGCACATATGTTGGGGATGGCCCTCCCCAACAGTGTGAGGAGATGGAGGAGGTAGCGAAGTAGCCTCCAGTACATAGACTCGACATGCTACACAGGATGGATCGAAGAGTATGTATAGAGGTGGAAGATCACATATGTTTTATGATGGTTAAGCGTGGAATGGTACCTACTACCCATGCAAGTTCCATAGATATTACATATACCATAGCTATCTGCAATATGAGTGACCCTTCCTCATGACATGACTTCACTAATGCATCATCTTGTTGGTTCCCTCAACCTCATCAAATGGTTGACGTATGTTTCTCATGATTCCACTCCATATAGCTCATCACCAAAATGAACCACATCCTCTCCATCACCTGGTCCTCCTCTTCCTCCTCCTTCTCCTCCATATGTGTCACCATCCACTGATCCTCCTACTTCTCCTTCACATGTTCCACCATCCACCGATCCACATTCTTCTTCTCCACATGTGTCACCTTCCATCGATCCTCCTCCTCATCCTCCACATGTTTCACAATATATTGATGTTATGGACACTATTGTGAGACGCCCTTTCTAAAACTTTGATATTTAAATATTCTAAACCTATTATAGTTTAATTGATAATGCCAACAATTGATTGTGGGATGAAGGCTTAAAATTATTGGCCATGATACCACTAGGAAAAAGAGTGAGGAAACCTAGAGAGGGGTTCATCATGCTAAGATGACCCAATAGTGAGGAAACCTAGAGAGGGGTTCATCATGCTAAGATGACCCAATTCCCCTTGTTGAAATATCTGATTTAGAAATAATAAGTTAATTCCCTCAGTCCTAATTTCAAGGAAAATTAGTTAATGATGGAATATTGGCGATTGAGAAACCAACCACTCTCAATAAATACATGCATAGAGAAATATAGCTAGACAACAGAGGCTTCCAACCAAAGGTACAGTAGAGTACCAAGTCTACAACTCAATTTGAACCCATGGGTTCCTTCTAACAGAAGGAATAGGATAGGTTGAGAACCTTCATGTGTTTGGGGGAGGGTAAGTGTGCAATGAGAACACATGGGGGAATACAAAAAAGAGAGAGACTAGAGGAGAGATTTATCTAGTTTTTGGGAAAAATAAAAGTGAGTAGATACTTCTAGTTTTGAGGGAGTGAACCCACATAGGGGCTAAGAGATATAAGTCTCAAAGCAAGAAATTGATCGAAGGGTTGGTCTGAGAACTCAAGAACCCTTACTGAGTTGAGAGGTCGTGCGCTTGTTGTTGGAAGGGCATCTGATAAACCTCAAAGTGGGCATGATCTAGGAGAGGTGAGCATAGAGAATTACCTGATGGTATCATGGCTTGGCACAAGGGTGGCATGTTTTGGATGTTACTAAGCATGTAGAGCCTATGGTTTGGTGGAAATAAAAACACCCACAGTTAGTTGGTTGGTCACAACTTATATCAAATAAGTATTTATGTATTTCATGTAATCAAACTAAAATAAAGGATTGATGCCTATAATTGTGTTGTGAATATAAATATGCTTAGTTAATGGGATTGGTACCTGTCCATTGGTTAGTATCTATGTCTGGAGATTGAGGATAGCAGTGGGTGATTTACACAGCTGAAGGTAGACATCATCTAATGTCCTAAAATAAAGAAGGGAAGCCTATTTTTATGCATTCTGTGTGCGTAAAAGTGCATGTGTTCATCGTAATGGATTTCCTAAGAAGGGGAGTGGGTCTATAAGTTAAGGAACAAATAGTAATTCATAAAAGGAATGAAGTGTTATAATCTTCCAAAAAGAGAATATGAATCAATAGTAAATCATGTGTATAGGAGGCCAAAGAAGGTAGACAAGCTTTAGAAACCTTCTAATTCAGAGGAAGGAAGGTATCTTCATAGTCAGAGATCCTTAATCCTGTGAAACCTCCTTTCATCGAAGGGGAAAGCTTGCAAGATACAATCTTCAACTTAGAACAAAGGGATATTTTCCTAATCGGATCATAGAGTGAGTTTCAGGGCTTCAACTTAGAACAAAGGGATATTTTCCTAATCGGATCATAGAGTGATTTTCAGGGCTCAAAATCCTGAAACAATCCTTAAGGAATGATCCTAGAAGGACCACAAGTAGTGAAGTCTTAAATCTGACTCTTAAGCATAGGAAAACCTTTGAAGAACCCTTGAAAATTGGCTAAGTTCTAATTTTGGATGATTAACTATAGAGATCTTGTTTTATGAGTCAAGATTAATCATAGTCGTGGATTCAACGAAGGGAGTAAATCTTCACCTTTCATCATAGGGAATGGATTTCAGAGTGTCCAAGTAAAAATGACTCTGATGGGGTTGAAGGCTCCAAGTTAATGAGGGCCATTGATCTCACCGAAGAGTGGTCACAGTGAGATATGGATCGTTAATTCCAGTCACAACGATGTCGAAGTGTAAACGGTCAAAGATCCAAGTATTGGATTTCGGAGAAGACCGACAATGACAAAGAATTTCAACATTGAACAGGATAAGTGGTAGCACCTAATTGGGTAATCCCTTGCTTTAGGTGATGACATGTAAGGCCACATCATTCCACATGTCAATCCATGGGTGGATCCACGTTTCATGTGGGTGTTGAGCCATGTCTCGAGGTTAAATGGATATTTGAGACATCGTTCAACATGAGAGAGCCATGTCTCGAGGTTAAATGGAGATTTGAGACATCGTTCGACATGAGTTATGATGCCACGTGTCACCACAAGTGGTGATTTGTGAGCATACCACATATCCAAAGATGATAGTGTGGTAGCCAAAATGTCACGAAGGAAACACATGTATATACAGGATTCTTCAAAGGGAGAGGATGGGCCCCGATGGGGTTCATTCCTTTGGTTGGTCACCATAATTGTTGATCATTTGATCTGCGGATGGGTAGATCTCCATTGTTGATCGGAGGGAGTTGCATTCTAGGTGTTTGAGTGTGGGTTTTTAGGGGACTCTGATGGGGTAGACTCTAAAAGGTGATCTGGACCATTGGATCTATTGACAATGAGTATCCTTGAGGAAGGGAGATTGGATTATCCTTGGTTTTTCGTAGTGGGGAACACTCCGAAGGAGAAGACTATGAGAAGTAATCGGAGTCGTAGATCAGGGATCCATCGAGAAGTAACCACAATCATAGATCATTGTGGGTATCACCTGGGTGAGGCCAAAAAGAAAGATGATGCCATGTTAACGAGGATTACTTCCCCCAATCAATTCACAGTAGACAGGTGTCAGTGCTCGGATGGATAAGTCAAGTGCTTGACGGTGACATGTACGATGCGTCAGTACATGAGGAGGCCCACATGTTCAATGATGATTAAGCCATGTGTCATGGTAATTTGTAATTTTGAGGGGGCATATCGTGTCACGATATGAGTGTCATGTGGCATGCCAAGTGGTAGGAGAGGATAGGTCCACGTGTTGTGACATGGTTTAACCAGGTGGTGAGGCAGGGTCCCCGTCGTGGTAACTTCATCGGGACACACGTTAGCATCATGTTAATTGAAAGGGGGAAATCATGATGGAAGGTAGGTCATTGATCTAAACCCTTATCGATATTCTTCATTTTATTCTCCAAGTAGGGGTACAGAGTTAACCCTATAACTTTGGTGCCACACTGACATCCATGCCAGGTGGTAGGTTGTAGTAGCTCCATGTGTTCAAGTTTCCCGCAAGGGAGGAGGTTGTTAATATCCAAGTAGGAAGAGACTCTGATGTGATCAGGGCCATTGTTTTCTGACAATGAGGACCATTAGATTGGTCGAAGGGAATGCCATCAGAATTGGTCAGTCGAAGTAGTCCAAGACACCGAGATGAGTGAACTCCGATGGGAGGACTTTGAGGACATATGAGGATTTTTGATTAGGAAGATGATGAGATATAATGCTACCCATAGATTTCCATGGGTCCTAGTGATTTTGGAGGAGAATTTCAATGGTAAGGGAAGGATCCAAACAAATCTAATCCATTGATTTGGAGGGACATATAGGTCAAGGATTTGACGAGCATAGTAAGCTAGGTGGCTAGTGTCGCATCCACATACATTCCAGATGACATGTCACCGCTAGAAGGTTATGTGTCATGACAAGTCAGTACCATGTCAGATGGACATAGGTGATAGGGAGCCACATGGTGATGAGGTGGCCTTTGGCCAAGGAGGGCCTAAAAAAATTTGGAAGGACATAACTTATGATCCAGGACTCGTATTTGAGTATGATTATAGTCATTGGAAATATCTTGATGAGAAGAATACAATGGTACCCTCGAGAAGAGGTTTTGAGATGGTTGAGGAAAAGTGAAATTGGACACCCCATCTCTTAAAAGGGTACTTAGGGGGTTAGGGGTCTTACAAAGTGGTATCAGAGTAGAGTTCAAACACTAGGCCTAGATGGGGCAAAGATCACTCATATAATTGGTATATTGAGGATAAGATGAGCCTATTAGAAATAATGTATCTATGCTAAAATTTTGTTTATTATCTACATTAACTTCTTGAGGAGAAGAACTACGAATTGGAAATTTTGTTTTAAAATTCCTTACAACAGAAAATATTATCATGTTGATTGTAGTAGAAAAAGCATATTTTTTCTTTGTTGGAATGATAACTACTTCTACAGGAGTGAGAGTATGTTAACAAGCAGTAATGGTAAGGCCTGGATTTGAATGGATGGAAAAAGGTAGAATCATTTTATAGGATTAAGAGTCCAAAGAATGAGTGGATTGAGTTGTTGTAATGTTTCCCATAAGTGTGGGTTGTTATAACCTTGGAAATTATAATTGTTGTCTAAATAAAAGACTAGAGCTTGTATCTATAAGTCCTCATGTCTAGAGGATTGATGGGAACTAGTAAGGTTAGTTTACTTGACCTATAATGAATGGAACTTGTTACTGAGATAATTCAATCAAGCAAAGAAGAAAGAGTCCTTTGGACTATTGATATTCCTCATAAAATAAGTAGAGTAATATGGGTATATGAGAAAGCTTATGAGCTCATGGTTGTATTAAAAGAAAATAAGTGCCTATATTTTACCTAAGGGCATGTATATTCATATGAATGCAAGAGGCAAACAATTGGAATACATTTGCACTGTAGACATGGATAAAATGCTTGGTGCACAAGGATATGCTAGAATGCATATGGAAAACATTGAGCATGCATATATCATGTATATAGACTTATTATAGTATATTATTAGATCTAAAATGTGGTGTTGTCTTAGATCATATGGTTATCTAATTATAGAAGAAAATGAAAAAATGTTAATGATGTTGATTGTGTGCTACCTTATGAGGATAAGGTAGAATGGTTAATGAAATGTTTATTTTCAATATGGTAAAGAAAATACTTGGACATTTTCAGATGACCAATGGGTTATATTAACATCTAAAGATAGATGGTGGCCATATGGGTATGGCTTGGTGTACTCTTATAGTAGTTAGAGAGAATTAAGAGAAAATTCCCTTGGTAAAGGTCTATTGACCAAGAATGGTTTGAGGTATGAAAGGAAGTTGGATATGGGCATTTTACTTCCCTAGGTAATGTTGTAAACTACCTAATTGTATTTTTAAATTGTAAATGATTTTATAGTTGTTGGGCAAGAGTAATTTCTTGTTGGTTATTTCCATGAGAGAGGGCAGCATAATTATGAGTATGCCTATGAGACTAGTCATGTGGATGAATGTAAGTTCTCCTCAGAAAAGGATGATGTAAAAACTCAATAATTGTATATGAATGATATAAAGGGGTGCAAGTGATACACATGCATGATATAGATATATATGTTTATATACTTAAAAGGCATGGTCTGACTGCCTAAGTAAGAGGGAAGTAAAGCAAGGATTGTGCTTGTCTGGACTGAATAATTCCATGAATGCATGGTTGACCCTATGTTGGAGGGTCTGAGTGTCTTGGTAATAGCTTAAGGAGGGATGCCACTCCGCAGAGAGAGAGATAACATGAAATGATGAAAGAGAAAATGAGTAGGAGTGCTTTGTTTTATGAATAGAATTCAATATGAGTATGCTTTCAAAGTTATGTATAGATCGTTATGGACAATGTGAATAAAGTGTACTTATGGTAAAACACACATCATGTTGAAAAATGTAGTTAAATGCATTACAAATGAAATTTGATGGAATAAATATACATGTGTGAATGTATCATCTAAATGCATGATTTTATTCCTTGTGGAATATTAGGTGAACCTATGAAATAATGAAGTTGAAATTGACTCTAGATTGAGGGAATTTCAGACGGAATTGGATATACAATGAGAGGGTTGCATGTTGAAGAAGTTCCATGTGGAGGAGTTGTGTAAAGAATTTGTCAAGAGAAAAGAGCCATAACCTTAATGACTGCAGAAAATTAGGCAGTGGGCCACAAAGCCTATTTATATAAGAATCCTAGATTACATTTTAAAATATAATGCAAGCACAAGAAACATGCAAATGAATAAATGACCAATCTAATGCTATTTGGGGAATGTGAAGAATGCACTGGTTCATAATTAAATGTGAACTAAAATATTGATGTTGTAGCATGCCATTGCATCGAGGAAAGGAAAAGATAATCTTGACTAAGAATTCTCAAGGAATGGGGCAAGAAGATCTCGGAGGGATAGATTGCAGAAGTAAAGAAGGGAGAAAGAGGAACACTTTTCTCATTTCAAAACTCTAATTTGTTAATAGAGTTGCGTACTTTAAAAGGTATAGTTGGTAAAAGGAAACAGATTTAACGAATACTTTTAAATGAATGATCTTGGTTAAAGCCATGAATGTGAAAAGGTAGATAGGATTTGGGAATAGTTCAATTGAACTAAAAATTCCAGACTGTGTAGGAGGAGAAAAGGGAGAGTCCCTTAAATCCCCTCTTGATGGTTGTTCTGTTTCTTTTGGTCAAAAAAAATTGAAATGTTGTTATGTGTGAATGTTTTGGCATGAGAATTTCTTATGGTTATATGAAGTTAGGGACAACTGAGAAATTGGTTGTGTTTACACTCATAAAACATTGAAGATAAGGTGATAGAGTGTATGTAGATATGACTAGAGCATGTCTGAAAATGTTTTGTTGATTTAAATGTTATGATAAATGCATTTTGATTTCACATGAAAGATGATATAAAAGTGAATGATATGAGGCATGTTATGTGTAGGAAAAGAATTGGAGTTGATAGAGGAAAGAACCTTTGGCAACTGAGAATGATTGGGATCATTGCAAGAAATTCATGAACAAATATGTTATGAATACATTGACCAATAAAGGAATGATTGAGAACAAAAGTGTTGATAAGAAGCATGTTGATTTGATGCACTGAGGAAATGCATGTTTGCATGAGGGGTAGGTAATGGACTTTCCACCATGGAAGGAGAAACTTCCAATACTCTACCAAAGTTGTGGAATGAGAAAAAACTTGCAGGGTGGCCATGAACATTGGCACCCTGATTGTCAACAAAGAAAGAATGCTTGAATGCATTCGTATGACATTTTAATTTCATTTAATATGTGCATATTTGAAGTCATGATAAACTCCAGATAGGAAACACATCCATGTTGTAATAATGAATGCTTATAAAAAATCCACGAGGTGAGAAGTTGGTTGAGTTCCAAATCACTATGGCAAAGCACCCAACATGAAATGTGGTAGTCTAAAATTAATGCAAGGTTGCATTATGTGCAAATGTGGCTATGAACATGAACACATTGATTGAACTCTTATGAAATTTGTATGCATTATGAAAGGATTGATATGCTGAAATTATGCATATGTAAGGATTGATAAATTCCTTTTACTTCATATTATGTAATAGATAAAAGTGATTTAATTGTTAGTATGCACCATTTTGAAATGTTTTGGAGCCACTTCAAGTGATCAATGAAAATGTATGTGCATGAGGGACTAACAATTTAATTGGCTATGTGAAGAAGGAATTGTAGGAAAGAAGTTCTTAGGTATGGAAGAAATATAATCCCATAAGGAAGACCAATGCTCGTTGTTTGCAAAAGAGCCAAATTGTGATGAGAAGGAAATCGCATGCTTATGGAATCTGGTTCGAGTACGAAACATATCTGAAAATAAAAAAAATGTGGGATTAGAAATCTGCAGGTAACAGACTTGAAATTTTTCATAAATTAATGATAGTATCTCATGGTTACTATATGCATGTGATACAAGTGAGATGAAAGATCTGTCTTGGAGGGAAATATGATGTATATCAGGATGGAAAGAATGGAAAAAGTATACTATTGTGACATGATAACCATGTGATAAGCCATGATCACCATAAAAGAATATTGTGTTGAGGTAACACGTGCCAAAGGGATGCCTCGGGAGAGAAAGCCGGAGGGATGCCTCAGTTGTAATACTCGATGAAGTCTCTGAAACTCTTCTTGTGTGAGAAATCCTTGGAAGGAAAGATGGATCACTCGAGGGACTATATAGCAGAGAAGGGGATGTATGATTCTGGGTCTGGAAGGTGAGTGACCGCAAGGAAGAGGAGACTTTGATAAATTTTGTAAATTTTTTATTGGGATCATTAACATAGTGGGTATGTCAATGAAAAACAGTGATCCAAGTAAATGTGATATCCATAAGGATGTGAATCCAAAAATTACACAGATAAGTATGGTGTTGATATGAATATTTCCCTTTGAGTTTTGAACAACAATGAAAATTTTATGCATGAAATTGTGAATTAATATGCTTGTTGTCTAAGACTATTATGGGCAGGTGCTAAATTCCAAAATTTTGGAAGGGACCAAACCAAGAAGAAGAACTACATTGTGGAAGCAACTAAAAGATAAAGGCATAGAAGGTGTTACTGAGAAGAACATTGAGGAAAATGTTCCTTTGAAGGTGGGGGGGGACTATGAGACCCCCTTTATAAACCCCTAATTATATGTAAGTAATCATAAATTAATGATTTCCATGCAATTGCATGTAAATATTGTAAATGTTTTATTGTTTAATCGATAATGCCAACAACTAACTGTGGGACGAAGCCTTAAAATTATTGGCCATGATACCACTAGGGGAAATATTGAGGAAACCTAGAGAAGGGTTCATCATGCTAAGATGACCCAATTCCCCTTGCTAAAATATCTGATTTGGGAATAATACATTAATTCCGTCAATCCTAATTTCAAGGAAAATTAGTTAATGAGGGAAGATTGGTGGTTGATCAACCAACCACTCTCAATGAATACATGCATGGGGAAATCTATATAGGATAGCAGAGGTTGGTAGCCAAAGGTACAATAGAGTACCAAGTCTACAACTCATTTTGACCCCATGGGTTCCTTCTAATAGAAGAAAGAGGATAGGTCGAGAACCTTCTTGTGTGGGTGGGAGGGGTGAGCATGAAAGGGCAACACATGGGGGAAAACAGAAAAGAGATAGATCAGAGGAGGGAGTTATATAGTTTTTGGGAAAAATAAAAGGGAGCAGAGAATTATGGTCTTGAGGGAGTGAACCCATGTAGGAGATGATGGATGTAAGTCTCAAAGAAATAAAATGGTCACGGGAATGGTCTAAGAACCCTAGAAACCTTCCTAAGATGAGAGGCCATGAGGTTGATGTTGGAAGGGAATATTATAAACCTCGAAGAAGACCTGAGCTAGGAGAGGTGAGCGTAGATAATGCCCTGATGGTATCATGGCTTTGCATAGGGGTGGCCTGCTACGGATATTACTAAGCATGTTGAGCCTATGGTTGGGTGGAAAGGAGAACACCCATAGTCAGTCGATTGGTCACAAATAATTATTTATGTATTTTGTGTAATAAAATTGAAATGATGCATGTAATTGTGTTGTGAATATAAATATTCTTAGTTAATGGGATTGGTACTTGTCCATTGGCTAGTCTCTATGTCTAGAGATTGAGGATAACTGTGGGTGCTTTACACAGCTGAAGGTAGACATCTTGTAATGTCCTAAAATAAAGAAGGTAAACCTGTGTTTATGCATGTTATGTTCATAAAAGTGCATGCATTCATCGTAATGTATTTCCTGAGAAGGAAAGTGGGTCTAAAAGCTAAGGAACAAATAGTAATTCTTGAAAGGAATGAAGTGTTATAATCTTCCAGAAAGGGAAGATGAATCAATAGTAAATCATGTGTATATGAGGCTAGAGAAGGTTGAAAATCCCTAGAGACCTCCTAATTCAGAGGAAGGAAGGTCTCTGCATAGTCAAAGATCCTTATTCCCATGAAAACTCCTTTCCTCAAAGGGGAAAGCTTGCAAGATACAATATTCAAATCAGACCAAAGTGAAAAGTTCCTAATCGGGTTGCAGAGTGAGTTTCATGACTCCAAATCCTGACAAAATCCTTAAAAAATGATCCTAGAAGGACCCTAAGTAGTTAATTCCTAAATGAGACTATTGAGTGAAGGAAAACCTTTTAAGAACCCTTGAAAATTGGCTAAGTTCTTATTTCAGACGATTAACCTACAGAGATCCTTTGTTATTAGTCAGAATGAATCATAGCCGTGGATTTAGCGAAGGGAGTAAATCCTAACCTTTCTTCGGAGGGCATAGTCTTCGGAGTGTCCAAGTAAAAAGTGTTAAGGTTTAATCTATTATTAGAGTTATTTTCATTTCACTAGATAACAATAGCATAATATAGGATCACTGAGAAATACACAATCACAAGAGACACATCA
>CBVK0102760153.1:0-12528 GCA_900067695.1 Picea abies
ATTCAACCATGAAATCACATACACAGCATATAAAAACAAATGCATGACAGGAAGCAAATAACCATGAGCATATAATCAATACACAAAGAGACACTCATAACCATGAGATTGAATCAAAGCTTCCTTCTATTAATTCAATGCCTGTACATGGGCGTTCTTCATACACTTCTCTTCTTACTTCTCTTGCTCCTGAATGAATGAATCATACAATGTACAAAGGAGGGTGTCTATATCCCGTTTCCCTCTTGTGCTCTAAAACTATCAAATCTACAATTAAATTCTCATCTAACAACATTAAATCTATTAAATGCCTCATCTACCTAAGGACGTGAGCTATTTGCTCAAGGTCCATTACAATATATAAAGTTTGCTTCATTAAATCCACACATTAATGTTTGGCGCAACAATATCAAGGTGTTTCAAAATTTGTGTTGGTGATGTCCAGTTGTCTTCCGCTCCACGCTGGCTCGCTTGATGTGGGCAAATATGGTATAAATCAGATTTAGAAATGGAGGGAAATATCTACATTTATTAACTTACGTCCACATTTCAAGAATTGAAATACTAACAATGTGGGTTTTTCTAATCCAGACATTTTAATTTTTTTTAGGCTATAAATGGTTGTCGAATTCTAGAAATAGAACGCAAGAACTATGGTGGGCACATTCAAATCACTTGGATTTGAGGTTTTATTTTTATGGGGTAAAGAATAATCAATGTATGGGTTCAATTTCATGGTTAGAGGTTTTGTCATACTTATGTTAAAATACTTAAGAAAGTACATAGTTATAACTTCGACTAGTGGAGATGGACCTAGAGGTGAAGGGTACATAAGGGCAAGTGATTTTGGTGAATGTGAATTCATAGTAGAAGTATCAGGGAGATTTACTATTCTTTACAAGTGAAATAATGTTACCTGGAAGGAAATTGATTAAATAGTGCATTTGTTCATTTACAAGAGTTATATTTGTTCTAATCATGATTAGAGGTATTTGGCCTCTAAGAATGAGCACTAAACAGATCTACATCAGCACAAACAAAGTATATAGTAGTATGTTATTTACATTTAATTACTTTTAACTCTATTGAAAACCACCTCATTGCATCAAAAAATATTTACCGTAGTAACTTCTCTCAATCTCTCTTCTACATTCTAGTCTTCCGTTTTTTTCTATGAAAACCAAAGAAGGAAAGGTTCCTAAGAACATGATCCTTGTTACATTGTTCATAATTGGTGTGAATATTGCCTCAAGTAACCTCTTTATATGTATATGAACTATGTGGGTTAATATGTTATTGGTTTTTATTTATGTATTTTTCCCAAAGAGGGTCTAAGTTAATGAATTGTGAGTACTTCATATCATCATCTTTTGGGTGAAATTTTGATATGCTCCAATATGATAAATTTGTATTACTTTAGGAAATTTCTATATAAGATTCCCTATTTTGTGGTTCCCCCATCCCACTAAACTATTTTCATATTTGATTATAACATTAGCTATGATTATTTTGAATCTATTTGAACAAAACCCATTTCCTAAATTTGGTAGTCTTCAACATTCTAGTGGGTGAAGGATTTTCTCTGCAAGCATTAATGTTAGATGGGTTTTTTATTTGTTTTGTTGCAAAAAATGACTGATGCATCTCACATAAGAAAAATAATATAGAAAAGTTTTGTTTGATGTATTTTAGGTAAAGAAAGAATGCAAATCCAACTTTTATTATCATATTAAGGTAGAGACAAAAATATATTGATAAATATATTGAAGAGAAAGTAAAGTGGATCCTTTAACAATGATTTTGTTTCAACTTATCCTCTTATGGTTCTCTTAAAAATATTATGACTATCTCTTATTAATAATATTTGATAGAAGGTAACATAGCACTGGGAAGTTCTTCAAATTGTGCATTTATGGGTGGAATATTTATTGATGTTTATGTGGATGTTCCTACGATCCAAATTTCCAAATTATGAATCTTCTCTTAGTGCATCCTACCAATTATGAGGATGCACCTATTAAGGGAATCACAAGAATACAAGAGATCAGTGGGTAGAATAATTCTGAGTCCAATAAAATTCATAGATATATAATAGAATGGATTAGGATGGGAATAATTGTTACCACCAATGTATTAATATGAAGACAAGGAGAGTGTTTATATTTGTGTGTGATGTAGAGACAATTATTCAGAGTAGATGTTGAACTTGGACATTTTATTTGACCCAAAGACAAAGGAAAACTAATTGAAAGATCTAGGCACAAGAACATATATGTGCTCCTGCTTTGGAACACACATGTTCTTATACTTAGGAGCGTGTATGCATTCCTAAGAATGTGCATGCTCAACACAAAAAGGTGCACACATTCCTAAGTATGTGCATGCTCAACATAGGGATGCATACCTGTTTCTAAAAAATCCTAGTTGACAAGTGTTTGTGGTGGTTTAGTGAGCACCAAGGCTCTAGGATTAGGAATGTTTGTAGAAAGAAAACGGGTTTGTGTGTGTGTTTGTGAGAGCAATTTTTTGTGTGTGCATGCATTCCTTCACACTTGATTATAACTTTTTTTTACCATCATCTTTATACAAACACCTTAAAATAAAAGAGAATAATTATTTTTTAATATTTTCTATAAAAAATTGAAATTGTAATAATAATTAACAAATTTCAAACCACATCTATTATTACAATTTCAAACCACACCTTTCATAGATGTATATGTAAAAGTATTTGACTTAACCACTATAAATTTTAATATTTTTATTTTTATTTATAATAAATATAAATTTTGCTACTAACCTAAAAGATTTAATTTTTTTTTTTAAATATATAAACATAATTTAAAGATGTATATACAAAGATGTAAAAAATTATGTATAAATTAATAATATATGAATCTAAAATGATGTTTGTACAAAAATGACCATTAACAAATTGATTGCAAAAACCCTAGCGGATAAATTTAAAATGTTATTGATTGAAAAAACCAAGGAGTCGAGAATCAATCCCAAGGAGTTGTCCCCTAATTCTGATTCCATGAAACCCTCACTATAAACTTTCCACTCCTCATACCCCACAGAAGTTCCCTCCACCGCCCGAGTGTCCTCAGGAAGGGTTTTAAGGATTGTATATCCCCAAAACCTAGCTGGCCATGTCCATCCCTTGTGTCTTTAATCCCCCTAAATTATCTTAGGACTAACGTTGGGTAAGGAAACTAGAAGACCCTCATCAACCAATTTTCCGAAATATTCCAGAGTGTCCCATTCCAAACTAGATAAAGAGTAATTAAGGGAAGGGAAATGTGTTTTTAACTTACCTACTACAGAGTCTTGTTATTCCCTATCATCATAAAATTTTGAAAGTATATTGTATTGAAAAAGAATTGAAAAGTTAAATGTGAGTGCAGAAAGTTTGTTCCCACCACATATTAATGAATAAATAAAATGATTAAAAACGTATTCAGTCTCTATAAAAAAGAGTTGAAAAGTAAACGATGGTGCACAAAGTTTGTGTCGAGCCTAAAACCTAAAACTCCAAATATAAATAAAATAGAAATGATGGTTTGGAGTTGGAATTTGGTTTGAGTTGTAGAAGATCGTGAACCTAGAGTACAAAGGAATGGAGTGAGACTTAGAATAGTAGACAGGTTGGTTTAACTAGGTTAAGCTAATGATAATAAGCATAAATGTGGGTTAAAATAAACCAAAATACACAAATGGAAACCCTAAATTAATCCACAGGCATAGCCAGAGGTGAGAGAACATAAACCTGGAATTGTGATGTGTTCTGGTTTGGTTTGTGCAATAGAACTTGGATTCCAAGTTGGAGTAGAAGAAACTGGATGGGACATACATACACAGGACTCGGGTCTGAGATGTAGTGAAACTCTTACGAAAAATCCATCAAAATTTACTTTTTCATTTATTCAAGGAAATCCTGGGTTAGAACAGAATCGAACCCTGGTTAATAAATTAACAGAAATGAATGAAATTTTTGAAATTATAGTAGTAGGAATTTATGGGCTTCTCATAGAAGAGAGTGTGGATCTAGAAGAAAATAATAACAATCCACTATGGTTATGCACAAATCCCAGCTTAGAACAGAACCCAACCCTCATTTGAATGTTGAAGAATTAAATAGAAATGGAAGGAATATGACTTCTGAGAGAAAAAGAGAGTCCAAAGGAAACAACAACAATCGAGTCTGATTATGGATAAATCCCAGCTCAAAACAGAACCCAACCCTCGTTACAATGCTCAATAAATTAACAAACATGAATGAGATTGTTTACATGAAAAAAATAGTGTCTTTTGAGTATAGGGCCAAGAGAATATAATAATAAAATGTACCTAGATGTGAAGCCCCAAGATTATTGAGATAGAGCATTGATCTCAGCTACATCCTCAATTCCCTTGAACTTTGTTTTCCTCCCTTCCACTCTGACCCATCCCTGCCCTTGACGAAATGCATTGCCTCTGTTTCATTCTAGTCCAACCCAACCTCCTCCTCTATCACACACTAACTCAGATAGACATTAAACCACACAGAATCAGACTCAGACAAAGAATTTAAACTCCACTCGGAAACCCAATCACAGAGACACAATAGAGAATGCATATAGGAGGAAGAAGGAGGTAGATATTTGAAATAGTGTGTGATTTGATATATATATATATATATATATATATATATATATATATATATTATATATATATATATATATATATATATATATATATATATATATATATATATATATATCCTTCCAACGGTTAGATCATTTGCCTCCTTTAGACGGTTTTCTACAATGAACAATTGCCAATGGCACAATTTCCACTGTTTCTTAAATTTGTTGGGTACTTCATCTAGAGATCAAGCCAAAAAAGCAGACCGAGTCGGATGAACCTTAACGAAAGGAATAATGAGTGAGTGGAGAAATCCAAAAAGTGGCTGTCATGCTTTTCTTCAATTTTGATTCATGCCTTTTGCCAAGGATTTTGACCTCATTCAAGGAGAAATTAATTATGGATTACTATATTGGTGGTTGGATGCTCTGTAACGACAATTTGTTTTAACCCAAAGTCATTTGTTTGTTTGGATGTACAATGTGAAAGGTGAATGTTTCACCTTAGAATTGTGTAACGTTTTCCTAAATTTAAAAGGAAATGCAACTAGAATCATAATTGATTGTTTCACTTTAAAATTTTGTAATATTTTCCTAAATGTGAGAGGAAATGCAACCATGATCATATTTGATTTTTTTGAAAAATGTAATAAGAATCATATTTTATTGTTTCATATTTCTTTTCAATTTTGTTTTCACTATCAAGAAAATTGAAGCATACACATTCCTAGTATGATATTCTTTTACGGTATTTTTATGTTATCATAGTCATTAGTCTTTCCTTTTATTTAATTAATTGTGTCGTTTTCTTTTATTTATTTAATTGTGCCATTTGTCTTCCGATGTAATTTGAATTTGAATTCTTTATATTTGTTTTTTAACATACTTAGTTTTTTCTATTACTTAGAAGTTCTCTCTTGCTCTTTTATTTAATTAATTGTGCCATTTTCTTTTATTTATTTAATTGTGCCATTTGTCTTTCCATGTAATTTGAATTTTTAATTCTTTATATTTGTTTTTTTACATAGTTAGATTTTTCTATTACTTATAATATCTCTCTTGCTCTTTGCCACATTGAATTTGCTTATATTTTTTTTTAATATTTTTTTTCTTATTATTTGTATATTTTTCCTATTTTATATTTAATTATTCTTTTTATTTTTCATCAAATTATTTCACCAAAAAATAAATTAATTTCATTGTAAGATCAATGAGAAATCATTAAAAAAAATTAAACATTAATGTAAGCTATGTTTATATTAACTATCTTAATCAATAAATTATTATTTTAATTCTTTCAATATGATGGTTGTATTAACTATTTTGAAAAATCATATTGCATTTTAGATTGTTTGGAATTCCTTGAATCTACACTCTTAGTGGTTGCAAATTTTGTTGGGTGGTTTAATATGGTGGAACTCATGGAGTTTAGACTTTAGACAAATTCTATTTCAAATTTTGTTAAATCATATTTTTTTAATATCATGAATTGGATTATTATAATACCTAGTTTTAATATTTATATCAATTTCTAAGTTATTTTTCAATGTTGTATAATAACAATTTTGTTTGAATTTAAGTATATATATTCATAAATTGTTTAACTAACATTAATATATTAGAGAAATAACATGTCAAAATTAACATAGAAAATGCGAAATTATAAAATGACTAGTAACATAAAATATATGATTTTTTTTCAATCTAACATGTTGTGTATATAAACATTGAAATTAAGTTGGGAATGAGATTTGGATTTGCAAAGTGATTAACATAATATCAAATATTTTTATAATATAATATTTAATAAAAATTAATATTTATACATAATGTCTCTAAATGTCTAAATACCATTAATGACATAATCTTAGTTAAAAATTGTTTAGATAATTTTTTTAATCCTTAAAAAAATATCATATTTATATTTTTTTAGTTTAAACTATATTCATTTTATATATTCATATATATTATTTAATTCAAATTTTATTAAACTATTTTATAAATAGTGTTTGTGTATTTCAATGGACCTTTTGGTTATTTCATTAACTCACATATGTTATTTAATTCAAATTAAATTGAACCATTATGTTGTTTATGTGTTTCCTTTCTTGCTTTTTTTACTTATTAATTATTTATTTACATAATATTTGAGCTGACTCGTTTAAATTTTTCATATAATTAATTTCAATTTGAGTTGGATATTAAACCTCTTATCTTATATGTATTTATATAAACATAAATAATTCAAAATATGTAGCAAACCATCAAAATATATGATATTGTCTCTTCATATTATCTCTTAACATTTAGGATGGTATTGTCTCTTAACATTTAGGATGTAGCCACCTCCCTACCCTAGTTACAGACTTAGTTAATTTTTGAATTCAAAATCATATTGGAGAATTTCATATAACCCTCGTCGGTACAGACTTTTGCATATCGATGAAATTCATTTAACCCTCACCGGTACTAACACTTGTGTATTGACGAACTTCGCATAATTGGCACTGGTGGTACCTATGTGTGGCGACAAATTTATTGTGACCATCCTCGATAAAAATCCTCTTTGCTAGAAAAGCTCCTTTAACCCGAGCTATATGAGTCTCTCTATGTCGACAAAATTTACATGATCATCGATGACATATGTTTTTCATTCCAGTGGATATTGTGCAGTTAAAGCCGACAAGAACCCTCATTTGGTCGATGGTGTTGGTGTCATGAAGGTCGATACATCAAATATATTCCTCCCTTGGACTTTGAACCATATTTTACTAATCCTTCACCATGTCACCCATATTCCTTTCCTCTTTAGTTGATGACTCACCTCCCATTACCGGAAAAGATAGCTCCTTTAACTCCAATATAGGTATACATCAATGAGTTTTTCACTAACCCCGATTTTTCCCAAAATCCCAAATAAATGACAAGATTTTAGAAACTAATTCCATATGTTTTCCTTCATAGCTTGTTTTCCATATGAAGTAATGAAGTAATTAGAATATGATATTTTTTATTTAGTGGTTTGATGTATTAATGGTGAATATGTTTTTTGCATATTCAAGTATGTCACCATGAAAGGAGACTATTGGAAAAACAGAAGCCTCTACAAGAAGAAACCATCAAGGAGAAGAGGAAGGAATTCCAAGGCCAATTTATGATGACACCAAGGGATTTATAGAAAAGGGAACTTCAGTTAAATGGGGTGAAGTCTTCCAAATGTTCAAAAACAATAGTTTTGTCAAAAGAAGTAGAATATGACCTTGACCTTAAAATAATTATGAATATAAGGGAGTAAAAAACTACATAGAGTCACATCCCATTCAACAATATTTCCTTCTGTAGATGAAATCTCATGGATAGTGCGACATGTAGAAATTCACAATAGAAACATCCTTAACAACAATGGACACCCCATAGAAGCATTCTACGGATCGTATATATCCTCCTACTATCACTTGGAGAAAGGGGATTTAGCATTGGATGAAGACCCTATCAAGAAATTCTAGCTTAAGGAAAAATTACTTTGCAAAGTCTAGTTCAATCTCAAAAATTCATTCAAAATAAGACCCTTAGTAGAATATCCCACCAGCTAGTTGAGGATTCCATATCTATATGTTGTAGCAATGATATGTAGAATGTATGGGGAACATGATGCTTCAAATTTCATGTTATCTATTCCCCTCATATACTACAATGTCAATATTTGGTCATCCTTCAATTGGGTTGATATTCTGTCAACACCTTGTTGATCCTCATGTGTATTAAGTATTTTCTTCTCCTCCCTATGGTGTTCTGTTTTCCATACTTGAAATTTTCACTATTGTCATAGGTTCACAACACACCCATCTCTTAGTCCAAATTTCTATAGCCTCCAAAACACACCATCATGCTCCACTGCCTTCATTTTGCACCAATACATACTATGACCTTGAGCTATTCAACCTACGCATTCCTCGTACTTAGTTCATCTCTTAAAATCCATCATAATCCATAGGATATTATGCCTCCTTTCTACCATATCTTTCACACCTGTGAACCCACAACATGATATTCCTTTTATCACTTCACATCCTCAACAGTTCATTTGAACCAATTCACTCTTATATATAGTCAAATTTCTTGAAGTCTCACCACGACTCTGCAATCATTTCATTAACACTCCACTTACCCACTATCCTCTTTTTCCAACCAATCCATTCTTGATACTTATTCATTTTTCAAAATACCATCGTGGGTCTGTGGGTTTACACTCATTTCATCATTTCTTTACATACATTCGATCCTCTCCCACCTTGCGATAATCTAGGTACCATATTTTCACTCTCCCGAATAAAACATTTAATGAAAATCACATAGATACATCAAATGGAATAACTATTGAAAAACCACTATTAATGGTGATATTCTCGAGACAATCCTTCATTTTAAGTTGTATTAATGATCCTTTGAAATAGAAAATTAAAGTGTATTATGGTAAAGAAGTTTTCTTTCGTAATAACGTTCTAAAAATGACAGTCCACTAATCTGCCAACTTCATTAAGCATGACAACCAGAAGAAGGGAAAACTTTTGTGGAGATACTATCAACACATTTGTATGAGAAGATCAAAAGTTTCATTGGTCAAGAGAATACAAAAAGGAATTTGAATTAGATTTTGATGTTGGTAATTTCTCTAGTAGGTTGTGTGTAACATACCCAAACACATACGCAACCACTCACAGGATGGCCATGCTACTTTAAAAAGTGCTTCAAAACTGATTTCAAATTATGATAATAATTAATTTGAAAATAATCATGAAAGCCTCACATGCTTTAATCAAGATTCTTGCTACAACATAAAATAAATTAATAATACTCCATGCACAACAATAACCTAAAAACATGCATATTATAAATACACATTTCAGAGACAATAATAAATACACAACAAAATATACATTATACAGAAAAAACAGAGAAACAATATTTTTTCAAGAAAACATTCACCAACTGGCTGCAGACAAAGGATGTTTCTCCAAACCATAGACATTGTTGTTCATTTACTCTCAACAGCAGGTCACCCACAAGCCAGAGATATGAATCCACAATGACGAGTGCTAGGGAAAATACAAAAAACACACTAGTTAGCTAACTAGCTCTCAGGTTTTCCCAACCACACAAGAATCCTAATTTCTAGATATGTTTCCCCTTCATCTTGCGTAACGACCCCAATCGTTACGACTACATGCGACGCTAAGAAAGTGATTTTTTTTTTTTGTTTTAAGTAGGAAGGCAATCAAAGAAAACAATTAATCAACATGACTTGACAACGAACACAACTTACACATTCAGGCAATAGACAACAAAGACCCAACATAATATCACATCATGCAACTAGATGAAACATGCGATAAGAAGTAGACAGATGGAAATGACTACCCACCTAACACAAGAAAGACAACAGTTACAAGATAAAGGAAAACATAAAAAACCAGACACCTTGTCTTCGACAACCAATAACTAGAAATCTTTATGGCATGCAAAACCAACCACATTAAGGAATTACAAGACCAAGTACCAACATCAATTACAACGAACAATACGCCCACAATGGGGAATCATAAGACTCCATCCAGGTGATCATTTGCGTCTATCCATCAGGGTGGACAATGATCCCCTCATCAGAAATCATGTCATCATAAGGTGATAGGTGAGGCAGTAACCAAAGCGCAACATAACATATCTAGACCATAACCCAAGGAAAATCCACTGCACTAGGAGACCGAATTAACTGTCGAAATACATGAAGACTATATCCAAGCACCCAAGCAACAAGTTGACAAGATGCAAGGTGACATCATTCAATAATTAAATTGTGCAACTAGCTGAAGGATTTCTTGTTTTCTTAAAGGAACTTCTATCAACCAAGTCTCCCACACTGAAAAACCAAAAACAATTGGGTAATATCTATAAAATTCATGTGCAGGGATAAATAGGATAAATATTACCATTGTCCATAAGCTAAATATTATCGTTGTCCATAGGATAAATATTACCGTTATCCATAAGCTAAATATTATCATTGTCCATAAGCTAAATATTAATGTTGTCCATAAGCTAAATAGCTAAATAATATCATTATCCATAAAAAGTATGTCTATCATACTCACATATATAAAAACGTTGTCTTTTAACAAGGAATAACAATACCACTATCTATTAAAATCGCAGTCACACAATGTATGTGAAATCCCAGTCACACAATATATGTAAAATCACAATCATATGCTATATGTAAAATCAGAGTCATATGCTATATGTAAAATCGCATTGAATATGTGTAATTTCACAATCAAAATATATTAAAGTGTTGTCTAAAAAAAACTCGATGTCTGTATGCAAATATAAATAATCATTGTCTATATTCACAGGTACATAAAAATTGTTGTCTGTATATATTTAAAAATGCAGTTTAAATACAATCTATGTTTGTTAATTGTTGTGATACAATCACTGTCATACACAATGACAAATTCCATGCAGTCTTACAATTTATTAAGACTATTGTCATAAAAACACAGGCACACTCAACCAACTAAACACAACAATTATACACCCAAGGATTATAAATTTCGCAGTCAAAAATTTAAATTCGTTGTTAACAGTAAATCAAGTATAAAGTCATTGTTTAAAACTCAAACCATATTGCTATCTTATGAATTTGTTATCTTAAGAATTCATTATTTAGAACTCGAACTAGTTCTCTATCTTATATGAATTCATTGTATTTTAAATATAATTGATGTCCTTTAAATATAAATTTACTGTCTTACTATCTAACAATGTAGAGGATTCACTGTCTAAAATCACAGCGATAAAAATGAGCTGGTAAAACAATTTGGTGAAACGATTTTAGTAAAAACGATTGGGTAAAAACGATTTTGGTAGAAACGAATTGGTAAGAATGATTTTGGGAAAAATGATTTCTTCAAAGATTAGTCCTTCAGATATTAATCATTCAACATTAATCTCAGTAAAGAATGTAGAGATAACCAATCACAAAGAAAACGCACAGGTTGATCATTGAGAGTGATTCAATAAAAAACACAGAGCACAAGCAGACAAAAACGAAGAGACAATCATTCAAATAGAAATGCATAGATTTGTCATTCTAGGACGTAGAGGTGTATGATTCTGGTGCAAGGGTTTATCATTCAAGAAAACACAGATTTTAAACTCTCAAGGATTAAACATTCAAAACGTAGAGTTAAAACTTCAGGGATTAATCATTCAATGCAAGGAAATAAACGATGGTGGACAGGAGAGAATAGATGCAGAGATAAGTAAGGGTTAGATAACCAGGTGAAATTTATTCTTCACTTATTATCCATGCATAGGAAAATAGAGCATTTGAATCTATAAGTCTTTAAACACCGAAGTGAGGACCGTCGATTTGGCTCCTGGTTGTCTGCTCATGTGCTGACTAATAACTTAAGGATAAGAGACATAAGAGAAAAACACAATTTTTCTTTGTAATAAATAAATAAAAACAAATGGAGAGAAGTCATTGCAATCAAAGGTTGGGTTCGTAATGGGAAATAAAATCAAAATATAGTGAGCATAAGTTTGGGATGACTTTAAGTTCTCTAATCAACACATTGGGCTCATCAAGACAAAATGCATAAGGATAAAAATGAAATCTTTGGATAGTGTTATGTTGATTAACATAAAATTTAACACAGTAGAAGTACATTACTGAAGGTGCAAGAAAATATTTAAACTACCATTCAATACAAATATAGACATGTGTACCATATCCAAAAGCGAAAGCTCTAAGTCGTTGTCCCATGCATGCTCCATCCATCTCCTTCTTGCCAACCAATGTGACCTCACCAGTACCTCCCAACCAACGCTAGGGGTACTC
>CBVK0102760161.1:0-17836 GCA_900067695.1 Picea abies
ATGTAACGATAATTATTAGATCATTTCTCATAGGTTACAACTAGAAGTAAAAATATATATTTTTAAAATTATGCATGGGATAATCACATATAATTTCCTTATTAGTTGTTGTAGACGAGAGATAACTAAATTCATGCTTCTCAGTCATGAATTTGGAGAAGGGTAACAAACATTAAGTTTCACATGAAAAATCGAATGACCAAAATAAAAAGAAATCAAACCTGTACATTATGAGCTATTAGTTTGATGAATCCCCTTGCCCGGAAGTGGAGAACAAGATGTAAAAAATGCTTCGAATAGAAACTTAAAACGAGAGACTAATTGGGCTGCCAACACACTGTTACAATGAATTCTGCATCAACTTATTTAGACTGAAAATGAGAACTTGCATGAAGGGATAGAGCATGAACCATGAATTCTAACCCACACAAGATTTACCCACATACAAAAGAAAAGAAAATCAATGAAAACATAGTAAAGAGTACATAACACAAGAAAACTAACTACAAATAGCCAATAAAAGGAATCTCTAAATTATATAGTCCAAGTACTTATGTTTGAGAGATTTATATTAATATAAAAAAATATTACAACACCAACAGTCTTCTTCTTACTCAACTCTCCTCCAATCGTTTTACAATCCTCTTCATGATAATATATATAATTAAATTTCAATATAACTCAATCAGGTCGAAATCATTAGGGTTTGACTTTCAAGAAGGAGTTACAAACTAACTCCTATTTTTTAGGGTTTAGTTTTTAACTAATTAAGTTACAAACTAACTCCTATTTTTTAGGGTTTAGTTTTTAACTAATTAAATTTGGCGAAAATCTATAAAAATAGGCCGCAAATATCCCTTTGAATCTCCCAAACCATGACACCTGTGAAAAAAATGAGAGAGGTTTTTGTATATGAACCCGTTATTGATAAAAAATTCTTTTCGTTTGTTGATATCAATAACCATATTCTTGAAATATGCACTTGAAGTTGACTGAAAATTTTTTTCAGCTATAGGAAATTTTGCAGCAAAATTTTGCAGCGAATTTGGTAATTTCACCTTTTCTCCCAAATGACGAACTGGGTTGGGATGATTTTTTTTCAGAAAATTAATGAAACTATGATGCCTCTCCACAAAAAATTTGGGAAAAACCTAGCATATTTTTTTAAATTTATGATGAAAATAAAATTTTGCAGCAACTAGGAAACTTGCCGCGAAATCTCCGTTTCATATTTCTGATGCTACAAAAATGCTTCAGAACTAATTCCATTGCTTGGTATTCTATGTGAATACACCCTTTTAACTGTTAGTTTCTTCCCAAGGGAAATTCAATGGTTGGATCTTGGTCAAACTGCAATTTAGTCAAACTAGGAATTTGTTAATGACAAGCAATTTGTTGATGGTTGATGTGCATCAGAGTTTGTAGTAGACTTTGTGGTGGAAGTAACCATGATTGGAATAGATTTCAAAAGTTCCCTTTGAAGAAACCCTTCATCCCTTCCAACTTGGGTAGTCACATTATCATTGAACCTAACCCTATTTTCACGATTTCCAATCAACAATGGTGGAGAAGGAATTGGGTTTAGTTGAGGTCTGCTTTTTATGTGTGTTGTCGATGCCACATGGGAATAGGACTGATAATCAAGGCCCAAAACCTTTTGATAAACAAGAAAATAAAAAACTTTTCACCCCGTACATAGAAAAACATTATGCTCCAAAAATACCATAACGCTACATAATTGACCATTAATATGCAACACTCTACCAAAACACCATTTTTGTCAAAAATTTGTCGCTGCAAATATGAGTGCTAACATGGACTCCAATGAGGATGATATCCTCCATGTCAGGTGGAAAATAAGTTCAATATCAGTGCCTTATCCATATCATCTCAAACTCCAAAACCTGCAACCTGATTCCTTCTCTGAAACCAAAACCATTGTACAAACTAAAAATCACAACTGCACACTGAAAACCAAACTAAATGCTAAAAAGATGCTCAATATATGAGCTTATTAATCACTCTTACCTACTGTACTGGACCATAAAATGGTCAATCATGTGAAATCAAATATCCAATGCAACCATTCAAGCACTTTGTCAATTGGTTGAACTCTTCATGTGTCTTCTTTCAAGAACAAAAAAAATGACTTGCTTAATGGCAACTCATCTAAAACCTGGAAAACAAATTCATCATTAGAAAAATATGAAAACTTGGGAATCATTACTTCCTGCAAACATGATGCAAAAGGATCCTGAAAATCATGCAAACTGATAGGAGTTTGTAACACCCCTATACCTGCATCTTCTTTGTCATGTACTTCAATCTGATGGTTGTCAGAAAAGAGTTGAAAATCTGCATAAGATTGCTGAAATAGAACACTTGATGACAAGAAGGACATGGTTGATCTTGACACTAACTCATCATCCTATTTATCTTCAAACTCATAGTTTTTCAATGGATGCAATTCTGAGATGATAAAATCCTCCATATAACAAACTACTAGATCATTTTTTTTTTTGTTTGTTAGTTTTTCTGTGACCTATGGGACTAACCCATGGCTAAGAAATCATGACTCAGGGGCATCTAAGCCGTCAAAATCACTTGGGGATCGCACCCGGCCTGAGCCACACCAACCCTTACACCCGGGGATCGCACCCGCCCTGAGCCACACCAACCCTTAACATGGTTGGATTTTTTGTCCCCGCAAGTTTCGAACCGGTGACTTTAACATCACAGAGTGGCTTAACAACACACTCCGCCACCGACTGTCCTACACCTCAGGGCAAGCTACTAGATCATTGAAAACATGGAAAGATTGTTGTTGATTTACAATTTCAAAATCTTGATTTGTTTTAATTTGTTCTAGCTCAATTTTCTCTACCTCATTAATAGTTTTAAAATTTGCTTTCAACAATTTCAATGAGGAAAAACAAAATAGCAAATAATTACCTTCAATTGAATCATAGCTTTCCATATGATTGAGGAAATAACCGTCATATATGAGCTGAGTGATGTGATCAGACTGTTAAAAAGGAACTCTTCCTGATAGGAAAAACATGGCTGGTGTTTCTTGGAAATTAACCTCATCTTCTTCATAATACTCATCATATATTTCTTGGAAATTAACCTCATCTTCTTCATAATACTCATCATATATAGGTGGGTCAATTTTTTTTGCATTTTGTGACAAATTTTGTTCATGAAAACAAATAGTTTTTTGACCTTTTACTTCTTCAAAAAATGAAAATGAGTTAACTTGATAGACATTTGGATATACAAGATCTTGAAAATCATTATGGACTAGTGAAACTTCCTGATTTTGAGTACCAACAATAAGAAAACTTGGAACAATAGCTTCTTGTTTAGTAGGTGGATCATAATTTTCTGCAAAGACATCGTTATCCCTTTGCTCAAAATAAGATAGATCAAAATCCAAATCAACCCCCTATTCATGCTCACTCTCATGTTTTTCAACATTCCATTCCTCATTTTCAATATGTTCTGAAATATTCTCACAGTCTCTAAGATTGTTCTCTATCTCCCGAGGATCATTGAACATTTGCTGCAAGGTCAAATAATTTCTTTCCATGAGGACATAAGATAGGTTTGGATGAAAGGTTGTTGGATAATACAACCTAGAAGTATCTTTAGAAGGTTGATTATCTTTGAGAATATTCTAATAAAAATTGAAATATATCCTATTGAACATACTAACAATATCATCCTTTTGTTTCTTCATGGAATACAATTCTGAAAGATATTGATTATACGTTTTCCTCTCACCCCAAAATTTTAGAAAGGCTTCCCTCAGTTCATCCCATGAATTGATTGATTCAATTGTAGGTATCTAAACCACTCCTTAGCATCCCCTTGAAATGATTGAGAAAATGCTCTCATAAAACCACTATCATGCTTAACTTCAAAAGGGTCAATGAAAAGCTCAAAATCTTGGATGTGTTTTTCATCCGTGAGGTTATCAGGTTCCCCATTAAACTTAGCAAGATACTTGTAATGTTTCAGAGGAAAGTCATGAAGGATATATGGCAATTTTAGTGGTCTATATCTGTCTTGGATCTTTGAGGGTTTAAGATTAGGTACATGAGGTATGATATCAACCTTGGTCTCTTGAGGTTCACAAGACTGATCATGATCATCATATAGATCGGATCAAGGATCTTGGTCATTCTCAACAATGTAAGAAAAAGGATATACAGTTTTCAAAGAAGGATATTCAAGTGCATATTTATGGTCTTCATTAGAATGCAATAAACAATGGAAAATACTCTTGATATGTTCAAGAAAGGAAAATAAGTAATTGATTAAAAAGAATAATACATCTTGAACAAAACTCAAGCTTTGGTATCTGGTTCTTTGTCCTTTCATATTTCTGTCAAATGAGATCATCCTCCAGTGGAGTCATTGAATTTGGTTGAAAATTGATTAGAGTCACCAGGTGAATGGTACACAACCTCTTTGTGTTTGGCCTCTATTCACCATCATAAGTCAAATTTAATCTTTGTCATTCTTTCCCAGGGAATATTTCACCTTCGCTCCGCGACAACGATGCAAAAATGTTATCACTCTATAAATTTCCTTTGCTGTAAAAGAAAATCTTAGACGTAACCACAAACCTACTTTTAGACTGGAAGCTAGCCTCCTGCCAGTCTAGAGGGGCTCTCTCCTACTAGTTCTTCAATCAATACAAGGGATAGATTTTATGTGGATGAAAAGTTTATGAAATGGTTGGTAGGGCTGAGAGAAACACCCATTGGGCATGGAGTCATCAATGATACATTAATGTTAAAGATCACATAACTGGTTATATGAACATCAATCTTAGAGGCCTATGCACAAGTTGAATTCTAGACTTAATATTTAAAGATGAATAGATGAATAGGGGAAACAAAATAAGGCAAAACAGGGCACTGTTACAGTGAATTATGCATCAACTTATTTATACTGAAAATGAGATCTTGCATGAAGGGATGAAGCATGAACCATGAATTCTAACCCACGTAATATTTATCCACATACATAAGAAAAACAATCAATGAAAACAAAGTAAAGAGTACATAACACAAGAAAACTGACTGCAAATAGCCAACAAAAGGAATGTCTAAAATATCTAGTCCAAGTTCTTATGTGTAAGAGATTTATATTAACATCAAAAAATATTACAGTACCAACCGTCTCTTTCTTACTCAACTCTCCTCCAACCCTTTTACAATCCTCTTCATGATAATATATAGAATTAGATTTCAATATAACTCAATTAGGTTGAAAACGTTAGGGTTTCACATTTAAGAGGGAGTTACAAACTAACTCCTATTTTTTAGGGTTTAGTTTTTAACTAATTAAATTTGGCAAAAATATGTAAAAATAGGCTATAAAGATCCCTTTGAATCTCCCAAACCATGACACCTGTGCAAAAATTGAGAGAGGTTTTTGTATATGAACCTGTGCAAAAACCGAGAGATGTTTTTGTATATGAACCTGTGCAAAAAATGAGAGAGGTTTTTGTATATGAACCTGTTCAGGAGAAAAATTTCTTTCAGTTTGTTGAGATCAATCACCATATTTTCAGAATATGCGCTTGAAGTTGACTGCAAAAACAGTCAGCTACAAGAAATTTCGTAGCAAAATTTCGCAGCGAATATGGTAATTTCGCCTTTTCTCCCAAATGGTGAACTGGGTTGGTCTGATTTTTTGTCAGAAAATTAATGACACTATGCTGCCTCTCCACAAACAATTTGGGAAAAACCAAGTTTATTTTTTTAAAGTTACGATGAAAATAAAATTTTGCAACAACTAGGAAACTTGCTGCGAAATCTTTGTTTTAGCTTTCTAATGCTGCAAAAATGCTCCATAACCAATTCCATTGCTTGGTATTCTATGTCAATGCACCCTTTTAATTGTTAGTTGCTTCCCAAGGGAGATTCAATGGTTGGATCATGGTCAAACTGCACTTTAATCAGACTAGGAATTTGGTAATGAAAAGCAATTTGTTGATGGTTGAGATGCATCAGAGTTTGTAGTAGACTTTGTGGTGGCAGTAACCATGATTGGATTGGCTTTCAAAAGTTCCCTTTGAACAAACCCTTCATCCTTTCCAGCTTGGGAAGTCACATTATCATTGAACCTAACCCTATTTTCACGATTGTCAATCAACAATGGTGCATGAGAAATTGGGTTTAGTTGAGGTTTGTTTTTTATGTGTGTTGTCGATGCCACATGGGACTAGGCCTAATAATCAAGGCCCACAACATTTTGATAAACAAGACAATAAAACCTTTTCACCCCATACATAGAAAAACATTATGCTGCAAAAAATACCGTAACCCTACATAATTGACCATTAATATGAAACACTCTACCAAAACACCATTTTTTCCAAAATTTTGTTGTTGCTAATATGAGTGCTAACAATAACAGAAAATCTAATTACAATCTCTAGGTCTAAGTTTATACCAACTAGAGGATTTTATGGTCTCATTTGTACCTAATAGTTAACTTTTATGCTCAATGGGTGTTTTTTTTCCCTATAGTTCTAAGGCCTAATATATTCCCAACATTGATTGCAAAGTTATGTGTCTTTTAACCTTTTTATAAACCAACAAAAATATATTGGATAAATGTGACCTATCTTCATTGGAAAGAGTTCCTTTTTGGGTACAAATGGATGATTAGAGAGGATTTCATGCTTGGAATGTGACCTATCAATATTCTTATACTTTTGGAGTTATTGATGTACATAATTGTGTGCCTTTCTATTCAAGAACATCCTATGATGAACTTGTTTGAAGATTCCTTTCATAATTGATGAATTTGTAATAAATAGTCCATAATAAAAGTGGTAGAGAAAATATGAATATCTCCTAAGCTTGATTGCAGTGGTCATCATGATCAACACATGTAGGAACTTTGTGGTGAAATATCATAAAAAATGATAGAGGGATATGCAAGAGTGGGGGGGGGGGGGTTCTTAAAATTTTCCTTGGAGAAATGATACAATGAACAAGTGGTGGCCAAGAAAACTCTCTTATATAATACCAAAGAGATATAACTATACTATTAAACATAACCTTTTAGATGGACAATAATTATACTATTGTAATGTCATTTATGTATATTACATGGCACCCCTCCTTGAGATGCTTTTCCATCTAAGTAGTAGAAGAAACCCACTAAAAAGGATTTTGAATCTTTGAAAAACATTTTCCATTACATATAGATCAATTTATTATGGGTCAATCTTCTCTAGCATTGTTTATTAATAGGATCTTGGAAAAAAACTTCTTGTATTGCAATTCCAAGGATGGCTTCGATTTTTAGACCAAGTTACTTCATAATTCAGATTTTTTGGAATGTAGGAAAAATATTGTCCCCATTCAAAGAAATGTCGTCAAGTTGATCTGTCAACGTGACAAATCTTGTGATTAGGATGTTGATAATATTTCCTTGTAACTTGATTCTTCTTGACTTCAGGTTTAGTATTTTATTGAGTGGATTTAGATTTTATATCTTCATCATATACTTGTGTCATTCTCTTGAATGTTGATGTACTTGTTTCATTCTGATGGTCCAATGTTATAGCATTTTTAAAAAATAATGTTGCATGTAAGCTATTTTATTAATTTTTCTCTCTATTCAAAATTGGTACTCTCTTTGTTCATAATTTGTT
Source organism: Picea abies (assembly GCA_900067695.1). Classification (NCBI taxonomy): domain Eukaryota; kingdom Viridiplantae; phylum Streptophyta; class Pinopsida; order Pinales; family Pinaceae; genus Picea; species Picea abies. The sequence continues at coordinate 7,685 of CBVK0102760161.1, forward strand.
ATTGTTGCATTTATATTTTTCCTTTTAGAAAATGGAAACAAAATGAGAAGGGAATTAAGGAATGAAAATATATGGCATTAGCCTATTGCCACTTGGTAAAAGTTTTGAAATTGAGCCCCTATAAAAAACTATAGTATCACTTGTAACAAACCAAATGATCATTGCACCGAGTCATCACAAATGAAAGGAAAAATGTCTATAAATTCATAAGGATAAAAAATACATATAAATTGATATGATGAATGATACAATGAATGAGGAGTGTTCAAGAAGACTCCCTTATACAGTACCTAAGAAACATGCCAATACCAGTAAGTGCATCCTTTTATGATGACAATAATTATACTACTGTAACACCATTTATGCCATCATAGTTTCACTACCTACAATGTTTTTATATCACAAATTTCTTGCAAATCACAACTTTGTCTTGCAAGGATTTTACAATTTGTAAGAAGGAAATCATGGGTCTTAAAACTATCTTTTTCCATAACATTTCCCAAGGTGCAACTTTTCTTGTGATGAATTGCACTTGTCTACAACATGACTTTGTAGGTTTCTAATGTCATGAATTTTTCCATGTCACAACTTGTTATGGTGCTCTTCACATGTCCATAGCTTGACCTTGCAAATTTCTACAAGTTTCATATATAATAAATTTTTTAAAAGTTTAATTTTATGAGTCTACCCTGTACATCCACAAGTTTATTATTTACACAAGTTTATTGTGACCCAAAGTTTATCCTGATATGAAACTTTCCTTATGGGACTTTTGTAGCATCCCCACATAATATTATTACATATAAAAAATGCATCATATTTATTCACCACTTAATTACTATAGTTATTAAGTTAATCCTTTTAATTAACATATATTGTTTTCCAACTTCATCCACCAAAGAATTATGGTTCAATACATTGCTAGAGGAATGGACAATCAACCCTTCCTTTAGGGTTAAATTCTCATTCAGGGGGACCCTAAGGAAGAATCGACCAACCTTTCATCCGAATTAGTATTTTGGTTGAAGGGGAACCTAGGGAAGGGTCGGTTGACCCTTCATCCAACATAGTATTATTGTTGAGGGGGATCTAGGGGAAGGGTCAACTAAACCTTACTCCAAATTAGTATTCTATTTGAAGGAGGGCACGCAGAAGGGTTGAAAAACCATTCCTCTAGCATAGTATTCCTATTGAGGGTGAGATAGGGAAAGGGTTGGCTAACCCTTCCTCTAGCATAGAATTATTATAGAGGGGGAGTCCAGGTAAGGGTTGATTCACTATTCGTCTATCATAGTATTCCCATAGAGGGTGATCTAGGGAAAGGGTTAGTTGACCCTTCCTCCAACAAATAATTATCGTTAAGGGGAAGCCCAAGGAAGGGTTGACTAACCCTTCCTTGAGCATACATTATCATTAAGAGGAGCCTAGGGAAGAGTCATCGAACCCTTCCTCTAGAAAAACATTTTAATAAAGGGGACCTTAGGTGAGGGTTGAGAAACCCATCCTCTCGTATAATTTTCTCGTCAAGGGGATCCCATCCAAGGGTTAGCTACCCCTTCCTCTAACATAGTATTTTCATCGATGTAAGATCAGAGAAGGGTCAATCGACCCTTTCTCTAGCATATTACTCTTGTTGAGGGGGAGCCCATAGAAGGGTCGACCAACCCTTTCTTGAGCCTAATATTCACATCATGGAGGGACTTGAGGAGAGGTCAACTAACCCTTCCTTGAGAATATTATTCTCATCAAGGGGATCCTAGGGAGGGTTAGTTGACCCTTAATTATGCATAGTGTTCTAATTGAGGGGGATCTCTAGAAATAGTTGACTAACCCTTTCTCTTTAATAATATTTTTTCAAGAGAGAGTCTTTGGAAGGGTCAACCTACCCTTCTTCAAGCATAATATTCTTATTGAGGGGGAAACTAATTAAGGGTTGGTTGACCCTTCATTGATCATAGTATTCTCATCGAGGGGGATCTTAGGGAAGGGATGAATGAACCTTCCTCAAGCATAGTATTATCATTAAGTAGATCCCAAGGAAGGGTTGAATGGCTCTTCCTATAGTATAATATTCTTATTGAGGAGAATCCTAGGTAAGGGTCAACTAACCCTTCCTCTAGTATAGTATTTTTTTCAAGGGGGAGTCTGTGGAAGGGTTGAATTACCTTCCTAAAGAATAGCTTCTCATTGATGGGGAACCTAAGGAGGGGTTTACCAATCCATACTTAAGAAAAGTATTATAATTGAGGGGGATCCTAGGAAAGGGAGGTTTAACCCTTAGTCAAGAATATTATTCTCATCAAGGGAAGCTTAGGGAAGGGTCAATTGATCCTTCCTTGAGCATAGTTTTCTTATTAAGGGAGCATAGGGAAGGGTTGGACAACCCTTCTTTGAGAATATTATTCTTGTCAAGGGGATCCTAGGGAAGGGTTGTGTTACCTCTCAAACTCTCACTAAGGGAACATCCCACCCCGTGAAGGAGAAATTTTTGGGCAACAGATAGGGAAACCATCCACTGTTACCTCAAAAAACTTGACTCTACACTATAAGTCTAGGGTTCCTAACCTAAGGGGGGTTTTACTATGGGGTCAAGACTAAGTCCGATCATTTTTTTCATATGGGAAGGATTAGGAATTGGTTTGAATTTGAAGGTTCTATATTCTCTAAAGGGACAGGACACATCAAAAGAGAGAAGAAAATTTGTAAAGAGATTGAATATAATGTAACTTTGAAAATAAAATCTCAATAAATGATTGGAAATGAATTGTTTGTATCATTGCATCATATCTATATACCATTCATCATATATATATATCAATATCTAATGAGATTACAAAGCATGTATTTTGGTTTGAGGCACAAGGAATAATGTAAAGTTTGTATGAAAGCATGTATTTTGGTTTGAGGCACAAGGAATAATGTAAAGTTTGTATGAATTTAGAGATGCTTATGGTGCAAGTATCAATGTTTCATAATTATGTATTCATATCAAATTGCATAAGGTATATAGCATAATATTAACACAAATTTTTGGGACATATTTAAGTATGAAATCATACCATGAAATGTACCTTCGGAACCATAAGATCACTATCATCCAACAAGAATACTTCAATTATAGACTAGTGATTAATTAACAAGTAACAAAAAATTCCAGGAGTGTTATGAGGTTTCAAAACATGTATATTTATATCTTCGACCAAAACAAATTTGTGCCATAAACCAATGAAATATAGACGAAATATACCAGTTGAATTATGATGGGATAACTTAAACCATTTCCATATAAATCCACTTTCATGTTTTTAGAGAAATAACACTTAATTATTTATGAAATATTTGATCACAAGCATTATCTTCAAAAAACTGTGACTATGTCCAATCTTGACAAGCATACACATAGAAATGTGACCTGAGACCAAAACTGTAACACTAAAAAATCTACAAATTTGTGATAGTATTGAATGAGACCTCGTCTAGAAAGATAAGATGTAGCATTAAAGCTATAAATATGGTCTTTAGTCCTTGTTCCAAGTTTATTTATTATCAAATAAATGTTTAGCAAGGAACCACACAAATGTTGCTCAAGAACAATCACACAAAACCATACTCATTCTTTAGATACCTTGCAGTTTATGAAAGTCACTGAAAGAGGTAGTTGGACAACATAAAAATGGAAATTATGAGGCTAGAGGATAAGTAATTTGGATTCTTTTGAAATTGTTTAATCACCATGAAAAATATGTGGGCAACAAAGCTCCAAATGTTGCTAAAAAGGTGAGACTAGACCATGATATGATGATTCTGTAGTATGGAAAACAAGGAGAGGTGGCCCAACAATAGTTTTAGTAGGGAATGATTTTCCACAAAAAGAGGTCATTTGACCCTCTAGGGAGTGTCTGTTTTCCAGCTGGGACAGTTGGGATCAAGATGTAATAAAAACATTTCTTCCAAGGAGTGTATTAAGTGATGCAATTCAAACCCTTGTCCACTTGTAATATTTTGAAATTCAAGAGATGGAAAACAAAGGAGATGGACAATGATAGCTAGATAAACAATTCCAAGATTTATTATTATGGAATCATAAAGAGTTAGATCTGATTTGAATCAAGGACACATTGTTTAGGCCCTAGGGTTGGATATTTTGGGAAATATATGCAAATAAACAATTAGATCCAAACCATCATAAAAAAAAATAGCAATAGAGATGTTCAAAGGAGGAATATTCTAGCATCAAGTTAATGATAGATTTAAATTTGAAGCTCAAAGAAATCTAAATTGAAGATGATACATGATAAACTCTAAATTCCAAAATAAAAGGAAAAATGGAAAAAGGAAAAAAACAATTTTTGGCTTTGGGTGGTTGAAGACAATGACATACCAATGCCTATGGAGGGCTATGGGGTATCTATACTATATATAGGTTAATCCTAGGGTTTAGGATGAGACAATGTCGATGGCACCTCAAGGATTACCCCTAAATCATTGTTTAGGGTTAGAGGGTTCCCTTCAGAGTTGGGTGGGAGGATTGGTCCATGAAGAAGACTTTATAGGTACTAGCAAGCCAATCTGAAAGGTTGGATAAGGAAAAAATATAGATCCCTAAGAAATCCTACTTTAATGCAATGCATAAATATTCAACAATCAAAGGGGGAAGGTTAGAAAATCATAGCTTGATAACCCTTCCAAATGAAGCATTTCACCCTTATTTGGCCTTGTAGTATTCTTTTTCTTCCATCAAATCTAAAAAGTGCTTATCTACAACCATTGAAAATAACTAAAAATTCACTTAGAAGAAGATTATATGCACAATAAATCTTCAAGCAAGCTTTCTCATTAATCTCCAATGATTTGAAATGAGAGAGGACTCCTTCTTTTATAAGTGAGAAGCATCCTCAATACAATACAATACAATTTTCTACCTCAACACCATTAGCCCAATAAAAACCATGGGAAAATACAATAAATGATGTAACAAACCCCTCAAAACCCTCTAAGAGAAAAATGACCCTACAAATGGTCCAAATACAATAATAATAGCTACATGTGTGGGATAGAGAAAGAGAGAGTAAAGAAGGTGCTATCCTCAATAAAAGTGCCATCCCAAGGAGTAAAGATATGGTTCAAACATGGTCTAAATACCTATAATGTCCACAAAATAACTCCCTCAAACCAAGGAGTAGTACAAATGTGAAATAACAGCCTCAAAGAGATGACATCAACCCTCACATGTGTGATCTGTCCAAGTCAACAATTCAACATAAAAGGCACATGTGTGATCCGTCGAAGTCAACAATTCAACATAAAAGGCACATGTGGTCTCCTTTAGGTGAGCACTCCTCAAGTAGACATAAATAAATCATTCCACTCCATTCCATGGTCCAAATAACAACCTATAACCACCTCCATAACCTGTAACTAACTCATCCAGTGCATTAATTACTCCCTCGTGTGGTCGAAGGATAAATAATAATGCATGAGTGTGAATGCAATATCCAACCGAGTAAGGAGAATGAGTCTGAGTGGTCCATTTGGCATGTGTGATCACAAGACATCCCTGTGATGGCTCGATGTACTGTCATATATCCTAATGCAATGAAACATATCTTAATGTAGTACACAGTTCCCAAGAAAAATGGCATGGATCCCAATTTCTATAGATATGATCAATGATGAGTACTTAGATCCCAGTTCAAAATCATGGATCCCCATGCAATGGTACATGTATCCCAATGCATTATGTTAGCACCACCATTTTTCTTTCCATTTAGAGTCAATTTTTTAGTCATGTCATGACCCATGTGTCCAAACAGGTGAAGTCAGGTACGTAGCACCGTGGGGCAAAGTCAACAAGTGGCCAGTTGGCCCTTGGAAACAGGAAGGTATGTTAGAGTCGAAACATGCGTAAGTGGTACAAGTATCTCTTTTCCAAAGAGTCGAGTCCTGTTAAGAAATTAGTCTGTACGTGCTCCAGGTCAAGTCAAGTATTTAATGGAAGTCACATTGACAAGTGCAACAACTATTATCAGTTCATCATGAAGGCCAAGGGAATGAAAAATCACGGTGTTCGTATAATGCACGCCCTGCAAACATTATCGCCCGTGTTCTACATGAGAGGATGTACCATGGAAAATCTACAATTCAATTCAAAACATCCAGTTGCCATGAATTCATTGTTCTCCAGCACGATTCCTCCTTCTACCCGACTCGTTATAAATTCCAGATGCTTGGCACCCATTTTAGTCGTGAAACCAAGCCCACACTCTGTTTGCAATTTCCCTTGCCGGTTTAGGTTGATCAAAGTTCCCTCCTTATGCATTTTCTGGATACACTGCGCGCATAATACATACTGGTTGCGCCATGGCGACCTCCCAAAGCTTAAGAAAGGGTGTGTGGAGAAGAATAATTGCTAGGTCCAAGCTCCAAAATGACTGGGAGTCGTTCTCACCTCCAACAGGCATTCCCAAGGATGTGAAAGGAGTTATTCCTTTACCCATAGAGACGATCAGATCAAACCGCGTAGAACCTAAAGCAGAAATACTTGCATAGGGAGGAAAGACAATAGAAGCCCCATCTCCCAAACAACAAATACCTTGGAGAAGGGGTAGGCCAAGGAAGAACAAGGAAGCTGAGGAAGCCCGAGTTTCATAAGAGTCACGTGCCAGATCGGTGGCCGAATAACTACTCATGCATGCCATCCGGCTGGAGCCCGCTGGAGGATCAAGTCACAAAAACAAGAGTAGAACAAGGGAAATGGGTATCACAAGAGTGAATGATCAAGAGCTATCTAAGAAATTAAAGAAGGCAAAGCTGTCTATCAATGAACTCTTCCAGGAAAACATGGAGTTGAGGCAACAACTAGCGACAAAGACTATGGAAGCATCAGCAATGCAAGGTCGCGAAGGGAATGTGTCATGATTAAAAAAACAACTTAGAGAGGCGCAAGACATCATTGTACAGCTACATGAAGAATAGAGGATGATAGAGGAAAGGAATACAAAGCATTCCAAGGAATGCGAAGCAACCAAGAAGGAAGCCCGCGCGATGCTCGCTGATGTGCAGAAAAAACAAGTTTAGTTGGTGTTCGTCTCTGCATCTGCCAAACATAAGACAAATTTTGGCAGTTTTGAAGGACACGTTTCCCTAAAGCAGTCTACCTTTTGATAATGACCATGACCTTCAAACAACCAGTTTCTGTGCAAATGTTTTCTATCAAATGAGTGCGTGGCAGAAATCAAAGCCGTTATAGCAGATAGCGAGTTCCTGGAAGACACCTGTTTTCTCAGACATCTGATCGAAGGGAAATACTAACACATCTTTTCCTCATATCAAGACTTGACTGATGATCAGATCCTCGTGAAAAATTTGTGAACATTCATGTGTAAACATACATGATTATTGTCTATTTTTGGAAAGCGCCATGCAAAGAGTCTCTAATGCATACCACTTAGTTTCCTAGTTTTTAGAGATAGCAGTTAGAAAAATAGGTAGCCCAAGCGACACCCTCATTTATATATTTCATCTTTTTGATGTAATCCAGGTTGGTTGGCAAAATTGGTATAGATCATAGCTATTGTATGAAATTTGAGTTCTACCGAAACTTAATGCAAAAGTCCTGTAACTTGATGTGAAGATTCTAACTGTAGCAGTCAGATGTATTGTGCTTCTTTTTTTGCGTATGTGCTTCCTGTCATCTTTATTCATATCCTTTTCTGTCTATTTCAGAATGAATTTTCGAACTTGTGTGTTTGTTGCACAATGCCCCTTCTTTGCCCCACTTAGACAAAACGTTTTCTTTTGAAAGTTAACTCTAAATTCACCTGCAGTGGTGCTATGAGTTACTTCTTGTAATTTATTTATGCCACACATTACTATTTTTCACTGAAGGATGTTGCTTGCTTAGCCTTCATCCTCTCAATTTCAGTCACTGAGTCATTTGTTTCCGTTATTTCCTCGAATCGACTCCACAACCCATTGTCTTATTTTCTTGTGCCAATATAACCAGAGACCATTATATCAAAGGTGTTAAATCTAACCACTTCTTTAAAATCCATATTTCGCGTAGATACCGCGTCCCTTGAGAGAGCCCTCTCTGGATATGAAAGGCTAGTTTCGGGTCCCAAAGTTGGTTGAAAACGTTACCTTCGCCATTTGTTTATCAGCTGAACAAATTTATAGAGTGATAACATTTTGGCGCCCTTGCCGAGGATGAAATTGAATATATTTTCCCTGGGAGAACGACTAATGTTGCAGTTTGACCCTTGAGGGTAACATAGGGACAAACATCCGTACCAGCTAAAACCCTTACCCTGGAGACTCCAGTCCAAAATACCAGTAGCTCCAAGTAGTGCAGCTCAAGAACCTTGGCTCCAAAGACGATATATACTAGAGAAAATCCTGACCCAAACCCTAAAGAGCTTGTGTACGTCCCTGAGAAGATTCTACACAGGACTAGAGAGCAAGTGCCAGACCTATTCTACTACCTGGACAGAAGCCTATCCTTACCCAAAGACAACACATAGAGCATTGACGACCTTGAGTTTGACAAATTATTCGAGCAAACCCTTTTCAGGTCTAATTCAGAAACCAACTTAGACGAGACTATTTTCAACTTGAAGAAATTCCAAACCCTGATATCAAATAATATCCCTCAAAATTCGAATCCTCCTAGAGCCATGGCCGCCAGATTCTCCCCCCTCATCCTGCCAGCCCAACTACATGACTTGAGTCAGAATTACAGCCAGAGAATCAGGCTCTATGACGCTGAAGGAAGTGTTTCCACCCAGAGGCACCTGGACTGGTTTAATGATTTCGTCGACCTAGAGGAGGTGGACTATGCAGATGCAAAAATGAGGCTATTTGCACAGAGCCTTTCAGGAGATGTAAGAAAATGGTTCAAGGCCCTCCTGCCCACGAGCATTCAAGACTTCGCCACTTTCGAGATGTCATTCCTAAATAAATGGGGGGACAAGAAAAACCCTATGTAGTTGGTAACACAATACAATAATATGAGGAAAACAATGGAAGAGACAGTGTAGGAATTCTGAGCCCGTTTCTTGAAGGTGTAAAACTCTATCCCTGTGGAAGTCAAGCCGCCCCTCGGTGTTGTGCAGTTGTGGTACATTGATTCCTTTGAGAGTGATTTTGCCCTGTTGTTGAGGGAAAGAAGATCAATGAGTCTAGATGTTATAATGAGTAACGTCGTCGAAGTCGAAGTAAACATGATGGCATTGGGAAAAATAAACCAAGGTTCAACCGAGGCGATAAGAGACCCCAGGGATATGCACAACCATTGACGTCGCGGTCCTCATACGAAAAATTCGACATGATGATGAAGACCATGGAGAAGTTGATGGAGAGAATAACATGATGGCGTCGGCAAAAATAAAACCAAGGTTCAACCGAGGCAACAATAGACCCTAGGGAGATGCACAACCATCAACGTCACAGTCCTCGGATGATAAATTTGACATGATGATGAAGACCATGGAGAAGTTGATGGAGAGAATGTCCATGGGAAATAGACCTACTGCCCGAGAACAAAACGACCCACAACGAAGGAATCAAAACCTCAGAAGGGGTCAAATCCCTCAGATCAGACATAGTGAACAGAAAGATAAAAGGGATCAAGGTGACCAACAAATGAGACTTTCTTTCCAGAACAACTACGCAGACAAGGATTTTGACCAGATGTTCGACGACCAGATGCATTGTTGCGACGACAAAAACCCGCACGTGTTCTTGATAAAGAGTGAGCATGATCGGTACATGAGCAAAAATGACGACTTCGTGTTCGAGACGAATGATGATATGATACTTGAAACAGATGATGCACCATCTTGAGAGACATAAGAGTTCAGGAAAGGCTATCAAAACGCCATCATGCAGTTCCAGAGGAAGTAAAACCTCTAGAGTAAAGACCTGCCTATCGAGTTGCAACAAACGAACCCCATAAAGAAGCCTCTGGTGGAATCCACTTCCACAAGCCGACCAAGGTCGGACAACGCGACCAAGGACGCGACAGAGAAAGCTAGGTCGAAGGAGGAGGTCCCTAAGAAATCTCCGAAGACAGGTCAGGAGGTGAGGGGAAAAGAGGTAGAGGAAACCTATCCCCCTTTCAATTTTGAACATGAGATGGCCAAAATAAAAATA
>CBVK0102760209.1:0-18035 GCA_900067695.1 Picea abies
ATTCATCCCTGACACCCCATACGGGGGTTCTCAACTAGAATTACATTACAATGGGCCGAAAAACCATTGGTCAGAAAACACCAAAATCAGGTAAAAAATAGACCAAAAAACAACCCAAATTTTTAACCTCCAAACAGGGAGGGTTGAGCACCCCCTGCTCCCATTCCAATGTATAGTACATGCACTAATCATGCAAAGAATATAACACATACCCAACATCTATAAGACATTCACTCCTTATCCTTTTGCTTAACAAAACTTTAAAAACAAAAAATTATAATCTTGCAAAATAGAATAATTTTTTATCATTTTTTTTATCAATGATAAAAAAAAAGCTTATTGACATATGGTCCAAAATATGCTCCAAAGAACTCAATAAATTTATTTCACCAAACGAAAAACCAATGGAACCCTTACAAAACATTAAACCCTACCTTTGATCAAGAATGATATGGTTTTCTTTTTTATATAAATCAATAGATTTCTTTGGGACTAAATAAAAAACTTGAAACAATGCTAATTCTCATCTTCAAGAGAGTGCGGGGGAATTCAAATATTCTCCACTCCTCGTGCGAAATGTTGCTCTATTTTATTCCAAATGGTGAATTTATTCTCTACAGTCCTTTTTCCAGTAGAAAATTAGCTCAATTATATTAGAAATATAATTTGTTTACATCTTTCAACACAAAACAAGGATCACTACAAGAGAAAAAAAACTGCCACATTGATCCATGTCACAAGCTCCAATAAAGTCCCAGGCCTATACTTTCACAAAAGTGACCGATATCAAATAGCGATCGACCAAGTCTCTTATACAATGACAAAAAACTATCTAAAAAAAACATACTTGCTATAGCACTGAAAATTCAAAATACCTCCAAAAACTGATAGATCTAGTGGATTCTAAAATGTCTCCTGGGTCCTTCAACACCATTAGACCAGTGATAATAGGAGATTTTTCCTTTTGGTTCGCCTAGTTCCTGTTTAGAGAGTTGATCAACTTCCGTATTGAAGTCCCTATATATGTGTTTAAAACTGATAGTCTGGAATCGCTTAATTAAGTCTTTAATTCTGGTTTTCCAACCTTCAACTGCACACACCTGGAGCCTACTTTTGTTTGACAACCAGTTGATTACCACTCTGGAATCCCCCATGACTTGTAGGCAATGTAAAGACAAATGATCTGCAAGCATAAGAGTGGCCCAAGCTCCCAAAAGTTCCGCTCTTGTATTTGTGCCTCTGCCACAGTTAAATAACCATCTAATGACCGCTGAATATGGAGTTTTTATTACTCTTCCCGCACCACACGAAATACCATTGAGCCACGCTTCCCCATCGAACCAAGAAAAGGATGCATTACTTTGTTGCGAAATCAAAATATCTCTCAGGGGTCTATCCTTTAAATGACCAGTAACTCTGTTTTGGAGAGCCAGAGTCTTATATAACACAATATGGATAGATGGAATGGAGTCTTCAAATATAGCTTTGTTCCGTTCTAACCATATGAACCAACATATATGTGAAACAATCTGAGTAGGAACAGACTTATCCTCAAACCAATTCATAAAGCACTCCAATAAAGTGTTACCCTTCCAACTATTTTTAAGGTTCTAATGATTAGTCACTTTCTCCCAAACTGCATTTGTAAAGGAACAATATATAAACAAATGTGAAATATTTTTCGTTTCTTGTTTGCAAAGGTAGAAACGATCGGGTCCTTCCTGACCTCTCAATTGTAGAGAGTCCCAAGTAAGGATCTTTCCTTCTGCTGCCAACCAAATGAACAACTTGATCTTTATTTGGATTTTCCAACTCCAGATTGACTGTTGCCATAACCCCACTTTCTTCAGATTTTTTGTAGAAATTATGCCCCAATAGATGTTCTTGACTTGAGGAGATCCCGAGTTATCACCTCCTATCCACATCAATATGTCTTCACTGTCCTGTAAAAAATCTCCTGAGTCGATAAGAGCCCGCCTATATAGATCCCATTTTGTCGCAATGTCTCCAGAAAAACACAAATCACTGCTGCTCAACCAGTAAGAGTATAAGTGCTCATTGTCAGAATGCCCCCTGGCCTCTGCAAGAGTTATAATATTCCTATGATTTAGTGCTGACAACAGATTTGGAGAGAGGAAAGAGTGGTTACCCATCCCAAGAATCCTATCTTTCCCGAGTGCAATAAGCTGCTCCGATCCTAGATTCCAGCTTAACCAATGAGTGATTACGTGCATAGACCTTAATAAGCCACTCCATATTTTTGATGACGTCTTCTGTTGGAATGAATGAGATCTGAACCAATTTGTAACATTCGAGTGGGGAAGACATTTATCCATAATAATTCTATGCCAAATGCCTCCACTCTTTAATACTCTCCAGAGCGTGTTCGCGGCCAAAGCTTTACTAAAGTAAAAAATATTACGAATTCCCCAGCCACCAACTTTCTTTGGAATAGAAATTTGTTCCTAATTACAAAGATGCAGTTGATTTGTTTCACTGTTTCTTCTCCAAAGAAAATTGAACATTATTTTCCTCATAGTATTTAAAACCGAACGAGGAACAACAACCAGTGACATCAAGTAGACAGGTTGACATTCTAACACAGAATTTAATAAGGTAAAGCATCCTCCCAAGGACAACCATCTATGACATCAATTGTCTATCTTTTTCTCCAATTTCTTTAATAACCAACTCTAGTCGATAGCTCGATGCGATCCGGTCTTGAGAAAATACCCAAGGTATTTGAACCCAGGTTCGAGATCCGAGAATAAGGAAACATGGCTTTGTATGGAATTAATTCTTGTTCTGTTAGACCTTCCTGAAGCATAGTAGACTTTGATCCATTAACCTGTAAACCTGAAGCCAAACATAAAGATTTTAACACCTTATCAATCTCCCACCACTCTTGTAAAGTTTCATTTGACATAATAATCACATCGTCAACAAATAAAATATGGAGAATTTTGATGGTTTTGGAAACTTTAACATCCGTCACTTTCCTTCCCTTTGACCGTCTTTTAATAACAAAATTAATCCTTCCATTACCAGTATAAAGAGTAGAGGGGATAAAGGGCATCCTTGCCTTAATCCCCTACCACTTTTAAAGAAATCCATTGTCTCACTGTTAATCAACACAAAGAAAAAAGTAGATACCACACAACTCATAATCGAATTAGTCATGTTTAGGCCCAAACCAATTTGGAGAAGAATCATTCTCAAGAGGTCCCAGTTAATGCCATCGTAGGCCTTCTTTAAGTCCAATTTTAAGACTAATGATTTGGTTTTTTTCTTTTTTATACTGTGGAGACATTCATGAATTGTGCCTATGGCATCCTGAATCTGCCTGTCTTGCAGAAAACCTAGCTGCTCCTCCGAGAGTGATCTGGATAGAATCAGTTTGATCCGGTTAGCTATAATCTTTGAAATGATTTTATAGCAAATATTACAAAGCAATATCGGTCTGTAATCTCCAAAATTTTGTGGCTTATTTACTTTAGGAATCAATGCAATAATGGTCGAGTTTAAGCCTCCTGTTATGTTGCCATTTATTCTAGATTCTTCAACCATATCTAGAAGGTCCCCCCCAACTAGATCAAAAAAATGGATAAAGAACTTGACAGTCCAACCATCAGGCTCCATACTCTTGTCGAATTTGAACTTTGTTATCACATTTTTTAATTCCCCCAAATTTATTGGTGAAAATAAGGCATCCGCTTTAGCATCCGTAACCAATTTATTAAACATGGCTGCCACTCTGACTTGGTCAGTTGTAGAAGGGCTACCTTGTTCTTTGTAAAGTGATTTGAAATGTTTGACAACCTCAACATTAATGTTTTCCTGACCAGTATGCAAAAGCCCCGATTCATCCAATATCTCCCAGACAAACTTGCAATTTCTCCTCAAATTCACAAATTTATGGAAATTTTTTGTGTTTTGGTCTCCACTATGAATCCAGATAGCACGACTTCGATAACTCCAGAGTTCTTCGCTCTCATTGAGTAACCAATTTCTTTCTTGTTCTAAATATTTTAATAATGAATCCTCCACTGATAAACAAGTACCATATGGAAAGTTTTGTAACCGAGAAATAATCTCATTCTTCAAGAATATGAGATGATAATTTGCCTTAAGCTTATGGTCCTTTTGCCAAAGTTTTGTTCTAGCCTTTATATCTTTAAATTTCCAAACAAGTCTTCTCTGTTTACCAACTTCGTCGAGGTATTTTGGATCATTCCAGAGATTTTGTACTAGCTCTAAGAAAACCTGATCCAAAATCCATTAGGGATTAAGTTTGAAAGGATAAGCCTTAAAAAGGGGTGGCAATTCCAAATGAAGAAGTACTGGAGCATGGTCTGATAATGGATATTCCACCCATGACCTGTAGATGCCAACAATATCAAGAAAATCTTCTGAAATGAAAGTTCTATCCAACCATTTTGCAATATAATTTGCTCTAGAATGACCGTTACGCCAAGTGGGAACCACCTTCCCCGGAAATATGTCAATGAGTTTGTTGTTAAGAAAGAAAGCTTTGAAAAAACCAGCCATCGACCCCGATGAAGAAAAGCTTGCCCAAATTTCTCCTGTGGAAAGAGTCAAGTTGACATTCCCCGCTAAAATTAATTTTTTCTGTGCCAGCAAGCCTAAGTTTTCCAACCAGTCCCAGAAATTTTTCCATTCCACACAAGGATCGTAGAAATTTAGTAAAGAAAAATGCCTTTTTCTAGCTAGACATATCCCTGTCAATAATATCCCACCATAGGTAAGAAAAGGAACCATTTCATAAAATTTTGGATCCCATGAAACCAACAAACCTCCAGAAGTTCCAACTGAATTAACTACATAGCTTAACCAGGTCGACCAAAGAGTGTGTAAAAAATCCCTAGCTTTTTTTGAATGGATCAGTGTTTCCTAAAAGGATATAATATCAGGCTGTGTTTTATCAAGAAAATTTCAGACATAGGCCATTTTTAGGGTGCCTCCAGTCCCCCTTAGTTTGAGTGAGAGCAAAATCATTATTTAGCCTGCGCTAGGGCCTTTAATGCTCTAAGTGCCCCACCTTCAATGGATGTGTGAGGGATTGAATCTAGAGACTCAACAATGGACTTATTCTGGGCGCTCCTAGTCTTAACCGGCGAGTATTCAAGGCCCAGACTCATAGACCAGGCAAATTCCTTCCTAGCCCCTTCAACTTTTGAACGCGAGCAACTAGCCTCCCCTTCGCCTGCAGCATGGTTTATGACAGAATTACCAATGTAAATAGGGAGATGAATAGTAGAATCTTGATCATGAATAAAAGGTAACAAGGAGTCCAGTACAACAGTGAGAGAGGTCTCCTCCTCATCTGGTTCTCGGTAGCCAGGAGGAGAGGAGGAAAAACCGACCTGTGGTTGATTTGGCTTCGGAGAAAGGCTTGACAGAGTAGGACCAATAGGATTCAGGGAAAGACTCAGATGAGGCAAAAAAAGACTGGACTCAGGATGACTAACAACAACAAAAACTATATCAGTCCACGGAGAAACATCCAGAATAGGGGGAGAATGTTCCCGACACTCAGAAATCGGGTCAGTCAAGACAAAACCTCCCTTGTCGACTAAGAGTGACTTACCAACGTTAGAAGTGACATTCTTTAACCAAACACAAGAATTGAGTGTGTCTCTTTCCCATAAAGACAAAGAAGAAAAAATGATTGGGCAATATGTTTTTAACTTACCCGATAAAGTTGACAATGATTCTGAGTAGTTGGGGTCAACCTGAGTCGGGTATACTAGTCTGTTGTCATAGAAACCAATTTCTGTGGATAAATCAGGAGTGCTAAAAGGAATCATATGGTTCATCAACCTCTGCAATCAAACCTTTGCAATCCCGCCTCAGGTGGCTTGTGCTGTGACACAGGCTACAACAAAACATAATACCTAAGTAGTCTAGGAATTGTATGAAGCACCTAACCCTCCATTCAATCTCTAATGATTCTGGAAGGCTGTGGAGAATGTCCATTTCGACCAAGATTCTGCCCACTTTCCTAGTAGCCGCAGAGAGATTAGCTCTGTATAACATTATAAAATTTCCTAGAGAATAACCAATGGCCTTTAGTGCCCCTTGATTCCAGAGGTATAAGGGGAGCCCATGTAAAAGTATCCAAAAATGTCGAAGGGAGAAAAATTCAATCACCGGATTGAAAGCCACTTGCCATTTCTTTAACATGAGGTTGTTTCCTCCATTGACCCATTTGTTCTTTAGTAGGATTTCTACATCTTTTGGTGATCTACATATGAACCCCAACCAACCCTTTGTAAGATAAATTAGCTCAAGGGTATATCCTAAGATGGGAAACCAAACCTATTCCACACAAACCATAAGCTTCTCTTTATACAGATTTCCATAGGCAAATCTCCCCACCAGGCCGCATAATGCCAACCTGTAAGTATCCTCCAAGCCGACATCTGACCCTAAAACCATTCTCTTAACCACTATGTTTGAAGTCCACTACCCGCGATTCTTTCGAGGTGTGAGAGTTCTAGAAACCTCCCCACGCGAACCAGAGATAACACCACCTCGAAGCTTAGGCACCTTCGGAAAGGTATCCGTCAGAAGGAAGAGAAAGAAGGCATAACACTAGAACCTCCGCTTAGTCGATGAGAAGGTAAATCATATGGCTCCAAGATGGAATGAGTACCAAGTGATTGCACCCCCAAGGAATCATGAGTTTTGATAAGACCTGCCTCCCGCCATAAAACCTCATCTGCTTCGTCCATTAACTCACTAACATCAACACTTATGTTAGCAAGCCGATTAAGGGCCATAAGAGAGCCACCTAAGATCCACTAAAACTAAAGTTCGAGGATCAAGGGTCCCAAAACATCCCGGAGACCAAGGTAGAAAGGTTATTAAGAAAAAATCAGAAATAATTTAATGTCAACTGACCACATGTAATGCATCAACTAGCTCCATAAATAGAGTTAATGAAAACACCTCGAACTGGGAAGGGTGTTACAGTTACCAAGAAGGGTAAAATAAGTAAATAAAGGAGAAAGGAAGAGAAATAATGATTCCATCTACCTAATCTCCCACTAAACTAAAGCCAAAACTACTCTGTAGCTGCTCAGAAAAAGTAGGAAGAAGAAACTGTAAAGACAAAAGTTAGTATCCAGGTAAGTTACTAAACTAGTGGAGCGAACAACTGAAAATAGTGAAACACTTATCTACAAACATTGTTACCATTGATAAACCTCACTAGTGACAGGAGAAAGATCAAGGTGCTATACAGTAGAAATCCTGCCAAAAACTAAGTTCAAAAACCCCGGTTCATCGTCTTCCCATCTTCCTCTTTTCTGTGGTCCCACTATGCTGATTTTGACGAATACACATAAATAAATAAATACTTAGTAATATTTAAATGAATTAATGGCTCTTGATTAATTAAACTAAAGTGTGGGCGTTGATGATTATTAAATGTTGGCTGAACGAGGCTTTGGCTCAATGAAATTTCAACTATTGAGAATTACAACTCACATTCAAATCCTTGTACTCTCTCTGTAGCTTTAAGGAACTGCTCACTATATCAACCTACACAACTCTTTCCACTGGTACACCAAAATGTTTTGCACTACTGGAATTAATTTTTCAACATCTTTCCTAAAATTCTCATCCTTAACTTATTTCCCTATACTCATTCTTAGTTTTGTGTATAGACATTTATGCATGGTTTACTACATTATATTTGTGCAATAACACACACACTTTAGACATTAATACTCTCTCACACACACTTTAGACATTAATACTCACAAGTATAAATTATTTCTTCACCAATAATACCACTTTCCTTTTTTCTTTGTCAATATAGTTTGTTTACACGTTGCGTTTTGTGTCCATATGTTGAACATATGGGAAGTACAAATGTTGATCATTAAAGAGTTCATCATATTCACTTTGAATATCATGTCATGTTGATCTTTATTGTCTCACACCTTTCCAATGTACATTAGACCCCTTTATATAACATTAGGTGACCATAACTATTGTGATCATAACAATATCCATGAATATTTCAACATCTTCCATAAAATCCTCATCCATGACTTATCTCATTGTCCCCATTCTTAATTTTGTGTGTAGACATTTATGCATGGTTTACTACGTTATATTTATGCAACCACATAATTTAGATATTAATAATCACAGGCACGAGTTATTCCTTCACTAATAAATTCACTTTCCCTTTTTCTTTGTCAAATTAGTTTGTTGCCATGTGACATTTTGCCTCCAAATGTTGAACATGTGGGAAGTACAAATGTTGATCATTGAAAAGTTCATTTCACTCATCTTGTTGCTCACCTTCTACCACCAATGACTAGACTAATTGTTGCTAAATACAAAACTTTGTTGATGAGGGTGCTTTGATACATGATATTCAAACTACACCTTTACATCACTACATTTTATGATGATTCTAATGAGAGTTTCTTTTCCAAGAAAAAAAATCTTTATATTCAATATTTAATGTGAAATCAGAATATACGTTAGTTTTCCTTCTAAGAGCATGTCATAAAAAAACCTCCCTAGAAAATTTAGAGGTCTCTATATTTGTCCCATGTCTACATTTTTACAGTCTTGCTTGTCTCCATTAAGAAAACCCTTTAAATAAATATTCAAAATTAATAATAATCTATTTTGTATCTTTACAATAGAGTTAAAAAAAAAACCACATTTCATAATTTTCTTTCCTACCATCCCCATTATTAACAAAGGTTCCAGAATTAGAAATATGCCCCCCTCCTCTAAACTCTTGCTCAGATAAGGCACCCTCTTGCAATGAAACAACCATTTTAGATAGGTGATGAACTAATGAATTGAATTCTCTATGGATGTGGGTGAAGGATATTTGATTGAAATCAAGCTTTACCTCCAGAACTTGATTTATTATTGAGCCTAGAATAATGTTGTCGATTATGCATTTGTTGTTTGTCCAATCTATCAAAATTCTGGAATCTCCAAATACTTATAACTGATTCAAACCTTCTTCTACTATTTTCAAAACAATCCACAAACCATAAAACTTAGCTCGATTGTTTGTACCTTGAACAATAACATACTTCAAAAACAAATAGTGTGAAGGTTCAAATATAGAAGTGGTCCAACTCCACACATTCCTAGCTCACCTTGGCATGCCCCATTAAAAAAACCTTAAAACTTTCCATAAGCAATGCCAGGCTCTTTTAAGATTCTCTAAGATTTTTGTTTCAACCGTTTCCAACTTTTTTTGAATGGCACCCTAATTTTATGTGCAACCATGGCTGGGGAATAATAAAGTCCTTTAAAAATCATATTACTTATGGATAGCCAATTCCCCCATATAGCATAACATGGTGAAGCCTTGTATACTCTTTTTGATTTATCTATTATCCATGAGATGAAACAATCTAAAAATGTTGATTGTTCCCACTTGTTACTTCCATTTGAGATTTGCATTCTATTTATGGGGCATAATGGCCCTTCAACAATAAGGGGTACTCCTCGATACACGGTCCCAATTAGACTATGCATCGTTTGGTTTAGGAGACCCATCCAGATTCTGGATCAACTTCCATTACTGGTTATGAGGGGGGATGGTTAGATAAATGCATAAATCAAATCTAATCATCCCCCCTCATAACCAATAATGGCAGCTGAGCCAGAATCCAGACGGGTCTCCTAAACCAAATTGTGCATAGTCTAATTGGGACCATGCACCAGGGAGTAGCCCTTACAGTTGAAGCGTCATTCTACCACTTTAACAAATTCCAAATAACTATGGAAAAAGGGATTGCAACAAATAAGTGAGCTACATATTTCTCATCACTTTTGCATAAAATACATCTACCTGGACAATGCTAACTCCTCTTTTTTCCATTATCCCAAGTAAAAGTTTTGTTGGCTAAGGAAAACCAAAGGGGATTTTTTGATTTCAGTGGGCTCTCTAGCTTCCATACTACTTTCCAAGACCATACTCTTTCTACATCATGTGATTCTTTTATCTTTGTTGAGTGACCCAATTTAGTTGTAAACTTCCATGTTTCTTTATTTTTCAACCATTTAATGATTCTAATGATAGTTGTAATATGAACCTATGATGTTTCCTTGGTGGGAATCTCTCCTCAACACTCCAAGGTACATCTCCATCCTCCAATGAAGGATGAAGTGATTTCACATTCTGATATGCTCATGCACAAATTGTTTTACCAAAAAGTGAAGGCTTAACTTCATACTCAAGTTGAAAAGAAAAGATAATGAACATCTGGATTGGATTAGGGTGTCTAACCTTTTGCTCAGTGTTCCAATTTGAAAAGTTGTTGAAGAGGTCCAATGAAATAAGTGTTCCAACTTAGATCATTCACTTGAAGAGCTAGAATGAAAGAAATCTTATATATAAAACAAAGATGTACACATGGTGATTCTTATATAAGAAGTGTTCCAACTTAGATCATTCACTTGAAGAGGTCCAATGAAATAAGTATTATATATAAAACGAAGATGTACACATGGTGATTCTTATATCTAATATAAAAAATAACCTTAGATAAGACCTCTCATTCAATCCTAGGTTCAATCATGCTAGACACTGGAACACATTTTCTTGAATATGCTTCAAAGGACATCGACACCAAACACATCACAAGAAAGATGGATGATTTTTTCCATTTTTATCCTATGCCTCCAATCCCAGGGCTCATCACTCTCAAGAAATTGAGTTTCTAAATGGTTACTTTAAGACAAAGTAATTCCTAATTATTTTAGCTTTCCATCTCTGAAGTTTCTAGCAAAATGAAGCACCTATGAGGAGTCAACTGATAGTGTGTTTTTATAAAGGTAGTAGAGGCCCAATTACCCAATAAAATATGAAGTGCATGATACCCAATTTCTCTTTGTTCTATTTGTTGCTTGTAAGATTACATTTTATATTAGGAAAATATTATATCACTACTACAATATAGGATTGTCGTGTCATAATTAGCCTCGTCTATTAGTTCAACTTTTTTTTGAAAATTTTCAATTTTTAATAACGCAAAATATGATGCTAATGAGTGTGTCATTATCTCTGTCACATTTTCTTCACCTCTACATTGTATTGTTCAACACGTAACATTTTAGTGATTAAAAAAATGATGTATAAAATTTTATAGCATTGGGGTTGTGTCATATATTATTGCACAAAACACACAAAGCACACACAAAGTCTCTTTTGCGTTGTTTTGCATCGATAGTGTGTATATTGCATTAATATGGGCATTGCTTTTTCATATCGAGCATCATTGTTGAGTTGAATTAGCGTAATTTTAACATAAAAAATGGAAATTTTTAATCATTTTGTGTCGTAATTGCATCTTATTAGTCCCTGCCGTAGGCATAGAGGGACTATAGCGATCGATAAATCGTTGACCTGGTATTAAATTGTTCATTGACCACAAATATTTGCATATTATCTATTGTTGGAACAAGGGAAGTGAAAACATTGAATTTTATATAATAGAAAGTACCATGTTTGTCAAGATCTGATTGGACAATGGATTGGAGGTCTTATTGCCGACTTCGCTATTCCCAATGTTATATTTGTTGGCATATCCAAAGTATTTGAATCGTATATGGTATTTTCGAATCATATATTTTCTTATGCATTGGTAAAAGGTGGATTAATGCTAGCATTAGTTCGAATGTTTCCTTAAGCATTTTCTGCTAGCTTGAATACATTTTCTACCATATTAGTATGTCTGATTTTTGCTTTATTGTTGCGTGCTTCGAGAGAAGAGGCTTGCCACGCTGCATTTTTTCTTAAATGTTTGTACAGGGCTAGGTCCTTAGACGGTCCTGACAGTCTTAAGTGTTTACCTAACAGGTCTAGCAGTCTTAAATATTTATTGTACAAGTGCGTTGGAATACAGTTTCGTTCCATTTTTTTGATGGTAGTCGGACATCTTTCGTCGATTTTTATATAATAAAAAGTACCATGTTTGTCAATATGTGATTGGACAATGGATTGGAGGTCTTTTTTTCGGCTTCGCTATTCCCAATGTTATATATGTTGGCATATCCAAAGTATTTCATTGTATATGGTCTTTTAGAATAATATATTTTCTTATGCAATGGTCGAAGGTGGATTAATGCTAGAATTAGTTCGAATGTTTCCTTTAGCAATTTCTGCTAGCTAAAATACATTGTCTACCATATTAGTATGTGTGATTTTTGTTTTATTGTTGCGCACTTCGAGAGAACATGCCTGCCATGCTACATTTTTTCTAAAACGTTTGTACAGGGCTAGGCCCTTAGGCGGTCCTGACAGTCTTAAGTGTTTACCTAACAAGTTAAATGTTTATTGTGCAAATGCGTTGGGATACAGTTTCGTTCCATTTTTTTGATGTTCGACATCGCTGCTTCTGTGGTTGATGCTTGTTCGCTGCTTGGTTCCATGATTGTTGTTCTTGTTTGATTCAACTTTGCAAAGTTGAGGTCCTGTAGTTGTAGTTGGACATCATCGTGGTTGTTCACTGGTTTGTTGTTCTTCAACTTTGCAAGTTGTTGGACCTATTATTGTGGTTTCCAGTTTTCGGGGTTGACCCCTTGTCATCCCTCGTTGACGGGTAAGTTTCCCTGTTGCTGTTTTTCAATGGTGGGGATCCCTGCCTCCAAATTCTGTTGCAGACCATCTTTGTATATGCTCTTAATTTCTGTTCCTAGAAACCATGCGTCTTCATATGCCGGTTGCGACGTTCATAGCTATTTGGAAAATTGCAATGCGAAGGGGTTCTTGAAAAGTAGTTCGAAGCTATTAGAAGAGGGAACCATCGGCCGGGGTGTAGACACAGGGAATGCTTTTATTCTGTGGGTTGGAAAATTGCACCCACCTGTTGTCTTTCTGCCGAGTAAATTTATGGTGTTATTTATTTGCATTGTTTCTTCTGTTTGGTACCCAATTTCAGGCTTGTAGTTTTCCTATTTTGCTTTTTGTTTTTTTTGGGTGCTATTATTTTTTTCCCCCTTTTCTTTGTTTTCAGACAAAGTGAAAGTATCTAACAAACAGGTTCAAAATCAGAGTTGAGAAGATGGAAGAAGTAATAGATGTTGAGTCGTATGAAATAGATACAGAGTCCATTATACATGGCAACATTGACGTGGCTTTGCATAACAATGGCCTCTTTAGTGTAACAGCCCCCTCGTTATGATGACCCCGCTAGTAACTAGTGCAAAAATTTTTGTGCGCATTTAAAAGTGTGTGCGTGCGTAAGGGAACATCAACGCATTCGACCTTGCGTCGCCACCCGACATAACAGACCAAGCAAGACCGATTATGATCAAGTACGAAATAAGTAAGGAACAACCGCGAACCTTGCAGGAAGCGCAAATCCGAAGGTCTCCGACCGCGACTGACCACCGTGAAGACGAGGCGTTATCAATGACTCAAGGGCATTAAAATCAGGCCAGCTCCTCCATTACTTTCCATTAATCGTGGTTCCCCAATTACGATCACAACCATTGATTGTACTTAGCTCAAAGACTTTTCCTTACATGTTATCAGTTCAATAAAATCTCACAACTTTACACTTGTATGATAACAACATTACACTATTGTTAAGACATCTCCATCAATACATCACCATCTCAATCATCTTATGCGCTACCTAAACAATAACATTACCATAACCACATCGCCTCTTGATTGTGTTGACCCTTGCAATTTAATGAAACCGCAATACTTCTGGCATGCTACCCATGCATAGAACTACAATGACCACTCATAACCGCTTCCCCTTCTATACTATAGTAACCTTGCAATAACAACAAGCGTATTACAAGATGATGGCAACTCTAAGATCGAGCCTGGTTATCACGGTCAACTCCTAAACTGACGAAATTCTCCCTACTTTTGGTAGCTAGTTAATCCATAAATCTACTCATACATCCTCTCATCAGTCAAACACAAAAACAGTATGTGGTTTCAATGATCCATCACTATTAAGTTATTAAGACCATGAATTACTACGAACCTGGATAATCACATGAAAAATCGAATAATTATGAACATAAATAATCATAAAAATGGAAATATTATAGAACTCTCATGAGTAATCACTAACTTCCCCCAAAATTAAAATCTCCTAAATTTTATTCCAAAATTTAATCAAGATAACGTAAATAATCATAAGAGCACATTATACCTTACTCCCATAATCATTTTAAAGACAATCCCTTATAATTTAAATATAATAACTTAATGTAACCATGATTACAGTCCTCATTTTAAAAGCAATCATTTTAAATTTTAAATACAATCTTGATTGCCATTCCATCAATATGAACATTCAATTAATATTAATCTATGGCATTCGAATGGTTACTTCTTGCTGCAATTCTACCTATATTAACTTTTAATCTATAATGTTACGGTCGCCTTTAACTATTGCCGACCCTTGCAATTCTACCCACATGAATATGCGATTAATAACATCTTATTGCACTAATCTAATTCTTAACATGGCGTTCTACTAGAATTAACGTTTCCATTTAATAGTATTAACACTGCAGCAACACATGCTTGACATTGCAAAGTCCGCCAATGTCGACATTCCTTTAAATGATTCGATTTGAAAGATATTAAGATTTCAATTAAATTAACTACTCCTATCATTGAAATTTTACCCCAAAGTCATCTTCCATTAACAATAGTGCTATTGCATTTAATTACATCTCATCGTTTCAATTCTGCGGACAAGAACAGTCCATTAATAATATTATTATAATAACTTTACATTAACATTTAATCTGTTGCTAATATTGCGAATCGACTTGCACTAACGTTCCATTTAATAATCCTAGCGCTGCAGCTAACAAGCCGAGGTAGGTAACCCTAAATTAGAATCCTAACCTTCAGCGTTGACATCCGACCAAGGGAAAATCGGTAATCAACGTAATAAGGCGGTACTCTCCTGCCAGAGCATTTTTGCACCAGCACATTACATGACAACAATTAACACGCCGACATTTAACGCGCCAACCTCACACGGCAAAGTTTAACATGCCTAAGAAAACAGTCGGTGAGGATCAGAAGGCTGAGATCGCAGGGGAGCCCGAGTTATTACATGCGTTAAAGTGGAGCAATTAACGGGATTGAACCTGTGAAATCCGCTTTACCCAAACAATCTGACAATTATACCATAAGTGCATCTCGTGGGCTGTGTAAAGGTTGCACTCCCCAACGTGGATAATAACCAAAATCAACGACGCGCTGGGCAGTAAAAGTGGGTCGCTGCCGGCATTGCCGAACTGAGAAAAGGGTAATTAAGGGCACGATCATTAGCTGGATCGGATAAGCGGCCAGACAAGATGGCCGCTCGTTCCATGCCGACCAGATCCTTTTCTCATAAATGACGATTAAAGCGTTTAGGTACAGAACAGATCGGATTTAAAACTTGTTAAGTTCGTGTCAAGGATTCGACGCAGGGAACAACCTATACAGCACACGAAATTTTTAAAATGCCAATTAAAATAGTTGATTTTTATTTCTGCTGTTTTTCTTTTTATTAAAAAGGGCATACCGGCCTTCGCTCCAGGGGAGGCACGTTTCATGATACCGTGCAATGTAAAGGTTATTCATTACGATAACATCAACTAATATATTTTATTTGGAGGTATCACAATTATCGAAATATATGATTATCTAGCGGTAATAAGAATCGCTATTAGTTTTGATATTTAGGTAATTATTATCATAAAATTATGATGCATATATGGGTATGTTAGCGATCAATTATAATATTTATCAAATATGCATAAGCTGCTAACGCATCATGCCGTGATCTAATTCGTAATTCAGCAACCGGCTACAAGACTTGTGAGGAGCAGTCCTCCATTGACAATGAGTCATATCACCGAGTATTAATCGATTCTATTTCTATTGGAATGTTAGCTTTACGCTGGATCGATGAGTGAGCATAATTTAATTAGCCGAGATAATCCTTGTGATTCAATCTGGTGATAGATGAGCAATACCCAGGTGAAGAAAACCCTAATTATAATCTGTCCATAATTATACTAAGATTATTTTAAAAGAAGAAAAATATATCACTATCCAAACTCATACCGAAACTGTTTTCAATAAAACGAACCCCGGGTGAAGGAAACACGGATTATATTCTGTCCATAATTCTATTGAGGTTATTTTAAAAGAAAGGAAAATATACAACTGTCCAAACTCGTACAGAAATTATTTTCAAATAAACGAACCCTGGTGAAGGAAACACGAAATATAATCTGTCCATAATTACATAAAATTATTTTTAAAAGAAAAACCGAAATACCACTGACCCAACTCATAGCGAAACTAACTTCAAGTGAAGTGAACCCTACACAAACATAGAACGCCCGACACCCTGTATACACGCCCTAGAATGAGGAAAAATGATCCCTACACAGTGTAAAATTGCCCAGCGCACGGTATACACGCCCAACAACAATGAGTAAACCCTTCACAATTTGAAATGCCCAACATACTGTAGTCACGCCCAGAAATGAGAAAAAGGGGAGCATCCCTACTGTACAGAGATGCCCTTATACAGGTATAAGTATGCGCCCATGGCAAACGAGAATTCCATGGAGAGAACAATGCCTCAACAAGAAAACGAAGACCACTGGGAAACGCCCACTTCAAAAATGAAACCCCCACAGAGAAGAATATGCCCAAGGCCCAAAACAAAAACCCACTAGGAGAAGGAGCAACGCCCCAGAAACATCAACACATATATATTTCACGTTATATCATTAACTATAAGCTGTATAAGGCTATTGGACTACAGTTTAGAAATAGATACTTTGCAAGATAGGAAACCAGCGAGTGACATACCTGTGACCTTAGCGCCTTCAACGATGTGTCGGGAGCTCCTGCTGCTCCTGCTCCAAGCTGCTCCTACTCCTGCTTGCCGACCTCAATGAGCCTCCCAGCCAAACGCTAGGGGTACTCTTCTTCCCCCTCAGCCCCCCGAGCCGCAAAGGGGCCACACACAACCAGAGAATCTCTAGCTCCTCAGCTCGCCTCAAAGGCCGAGCTACCACTCACAATGAGCTGAGGCTTCCCAACTCCTACCAGAAAATCAGTCAGTCTCCTCTCCTGCATAACAATCCCATCTCAGCCAAAAACAAAAAGCCCTTTCTTTTTCTTTCTTCCATCCCTTTAACCCCTCAAAACCCTAATTCTCTCTTCACTTAGGTTTTCCAATTCTTTTAGTTTAATTCGTTTGTAAAATCCAAATTGATTTTTATTTTTATTTTTATTTTTTTAAAATCAAAGCATGTGCGCTCATTTCAATATTTATCTATTTATTTATTTATTTAATTATTTATCTATTTATTTATTTATTTAATTATTTATCTATCCCCCTTTTCATTTTATTAGTTTAATATTTAACTTTTTATTTCCCCTTTCCCATGCTTAACTTATTGGTTTAGAGTTGTATAAAAATAAATATACCTATTTATATTTTCATCCCCTTTTTTTTTTATAAATAAACCTGCATAAAACAATTAATTGACCATTAATGTATCTGTATTTTCAGGATCAAAGAGAGATTTAAGCGAAGGCAAACCAGTATAGGGGAAAGTGAATGTTTTGCAAAAATGAAAATGGAGGATTTACGAGGAGGGACGACGATGTGGTAAAGTGAACTAGACGAGTATATGGGGGAAGGACACTTGGAGATCCAGGCGATGGAGGGCAGTTTTATTGAGTAGTCACGGAATAAGGAAGGGCGATGGTTGAGTTTTGTTTTCTCTTCTCTTTTTTTTTTTTTAATTTTTAGTTGTAAGGCCATACTGAAATCCCCCCCCGGTTTCTAGAAGGTCTTAGGCTTAGGGTTTAGGTTCTGAGCTAGGCGATGATTGGTTTAGGGTAATGCTTAAGGTTTGTTTCAGGTGTTGAAGACTTAGGGCTAAATAGGCTGACTCCATCAACCACCTTTATCGCGACGTGCCCTTCAGGTCGCACCACGTGTGCCAAGGGTGCCACTCGCCTC
>CBVK0102760210.1:0-14866 GCA_900067695.1 Picea abies
ACCAATAATCATGTCAGAATGTCGTCATCAAATCATCACATCAAATCAACATCATAATAAACAAATCAACCCAAAGCACACTCCCTGACTCAGTCCGGAGTCCAAGGGGGTCTACCAATGCCTACGCATCCTCAAGGTCACAAACCTGCACACTCAATAAACTGAGTCAATAGCACCCGTCTACATGAATAGTAACACATCACATCATCTGTCAATCACATCATAATCAAATGTATAAGGTCCAACATCAAAAAGGGTCCAGATCACTTGCGAGCAAGTGTCTTCAAAGAATAAGTGTCCTCAGTACGCCAGAGCGGGATGTTACATTTAGATTGGATGCATTCTCGTATACTGCAGGGGATTGCCTTTTTGATACATTCCAGGTTCTGCTGCATTTTCGGTATTCATCGACCGAGCTGCGCAATGGATTGATAGATTATTTCATGTTTAAAAAATGGCGACGCAGAGGCATTGAACTCCTATGAATATGAACTGGAATCTGATTTTCTTCAACAATTGCACAAAATACATGATGTCGGTATGTATTTTTCAAAGATGCGATTGTCTGCATCTCCAGCTCTGCCTGCACATGAGAGGGGACTTTGGGGAGACACATTTTGTATACGGTGGCTGTCTAAATGGCTCAATATATCGGTTGGAATATGGTCATTGACAAGAAAAAGAAGATATCTAATATTCAACAAAGCTGCCTCTGACAATCCATATTGCATCTTGATCCATGATGCCAATGCTGTCAGTGGTCATTATGAACCACTCATGTACAAAAAAATGTCCATATGCAATGTTGAAGTACCTCATATTTACTTGTCCCTCTTTTGCAAAGACCTTGAATCGCAGTGGGAACAGATTATGCATTGCATAGATTGCCATGGTTTACAACTGGCAACAAATGTTGTGTCTAATTGTGGAGATAGTCTGTTTAATGAAATTTGCTGTTTGGTAGCAACGGAGTTTGATGTGCAGTCGCCGCGGATTTACACCATGTAGTCCTTTTTCAATGCAATTGTAGGCGACAACCAACAGACTTTTAGGTGCTTGCATCAACACCTTTTTCCATATCTCCTGGAAAATATGTCGGCAGTTAGAACTTGGCAGGAATACCTTGTAAACATGGTGCTTTCATATGAAAAAGGGAATGTGGAGGGTTGCATATTCTGTTTGCAATGGCTATCCATGATATTCAGAGTAAATATCTAGGTCTAGTCGACGTTGCCAGATGGCACTTTCCATTCCTGGTTTACTGATTCAAATTACGATCGAACATTTGACATCCTCTCATTGAAAACAGATACAACACATATCCATTATGAACCTTTGCTTCGACATATCGGTGTTTCAGGGTTGGAAGTCCACGCCACCCAAACCGCATTGAATATGCATACGTGCATCATGCTTTTTAGTGAGAATGAAACTCTTGCCGGGTGTGATATGGCCATAGAGGGATTGAAAAAAAAAACGATGAATGAAATTCATCACAGTTGTGATGAGCCCATACGGGGCTTAAACAAAAAACGTAGAGTAAGTTATCACAACTTGAAAAAAAATATGCGTCAAATTCATCCCAGTTGTGATGAGGCCACACAGGCCTTGAACAAAAAACGTAGACTAGGCTATCAGTACCTAGGTTAGAGTGAAATTTATCCCAATTGCCATCAACCCATCCCGCCCTTGGGCAAGAATTGTAGAGTAAGTTACCACAACTTGAAAAAGGTCATGCACAAGAGAAAGAAATGCATTGCCACGCTTCCTATTAGAGAGAAAGCCACATATCACAATTTAAAGAAACTTGTCCATGCACAAAACAACAAAAACATGTGCGGTCACATATCCCAAAATGGTCATGCAACCATCACATTTCGTGGGCTAGAAGCAACACCATGGAGTACTCGCAATGAAAACCAGGAAACAATTTCTACCCATACTTCACTGCGAAAGAAAAATGCAAGACAAACGTCCATGAAACAAACTAAAGATACTCCTTCCATTGCATGTGTAATTTGTGAGCAACTGAATTTCTCAAAAAACAACAAGTCTTTTACGGCTTCTTTGCAAGCATAATACCTCCAATTGACAACGCACGATAAATCATTTTCTAGTGGAAAAAATTGTCTTCCATGCAAACGATCGCTTGAAAATGGAAAACTGCCACAGTTTGCAACCCTTGACCAAATAAGATGTAATGCACCACTACCAGATGTAAGTGTACTTATGGAAATTGAGGAGAGACTTGTCTCTCTCCGAATTGCATTTGCTCAAATCAGGCCTTGGGGCTATAAACGACCCCAGATGGGCTTAACATGATCAATTATTAATGTGCCTTTTCAACTAGATGTTGTGCAAAGAGCCTTGCCACAATTCATTAACAATACAATGACAATTGTCGTGGCTCTGAAAAGATGCTTGCGATACAAAAATGCCTACCAGACAGGCAAAGTGCGTGTGCATGATGTTATGAAAGCATTAAAGGAATTATGTTCGAGGTCCTGTACAAAGCACATAACATTTGTATAAATGACAACTGGAACAATTTTTTTTGCAGAAGAGGATGGCAACTCTGCAGACACTTTCGAAAATCCTAGTGAATTTGATACAAGTGATGAATCAGAGAATGAAACAATTATTGAGACATTGGTGCATGGATTTACTGATTCATAGTGCATTCATGATTTGCTAGACAAGATTGTTGAAATTTCACCTGCTGAGGGGCAACGTCCACTTGGAATATTCAAGGACAAATTCACTGAGGAAATGAACTTTACAACACTCTTCTATGGAGATGCACATGGCACTGATATCACAGAATGATTCAGTTATCATAAGATAGTCCGATGGGAGATGCTACATTCAAGCGATTGCTTCTCCTATCACATAACAAATTTGTTTGTCAAAACAATGCGCATAGTAATAGAGCAAATTCTCTCCTGCATGTGGGTCCAAATAAGAAAAGGCTAGTTACAAGGAAGAAAGTTGTTGGCGAAGGATGTGAAGTACAAAGTAAACCTGGAAAAAATTCTAAAATATGATATTGGGTACATATATTTCAAAAACATTCGCACCTCCCCTAACTATTTGCAACAAAACAAAAAAAATATTTTTGCAATGATCCGACAATTGGGCCTGCCAACATTTTTTGTCATATTTACAAGTGCACAACATTGCTGGGGTCCGTTAGTAGCTACTGTATCTGACCTGTATAGGAAGAGGAAACGTGAAAAAGAGATAGGTTCCCTGGAAAATAATGACACTGACCACCTCATAAGAAAAGACCCAGTAACATGCACTCCCTACTATAGACATAGAATAAATGCTTTGAGACAATTGATATGCCATGATGAAACGTTTTACGGAAAAATATCAGACTACTTTTTTGTAACTGAGTTTCAGAATAGGGGAAAAGAGCATGACCACACACTGTTATGAATAGAGGGTGCACCAGTTTATGCAGTTGATAGCAATTCAAAAATTGAACAATTTGTGGATAAATACATAACATGCAACACAGAACATTTGGATCCAGAACTCGCCAAAGTCCATAGACATTACCATACAAGAAGTTGTAGAAAATGAAAAAACTCGCATTGCAGATACAAGTTTCCTGTGCCACCAATGAGAGCTACAAGAATCATAGAGCCACTTAGTTTAGAGGACAATTTTGTTGTTGAGAAATCTAAATCGTTGTTCACATTTTTAGAAGAAGGACAATTTTACGAGCTGATGAGCTTCGATGCCTTCTTGACATAAGCAAATCTTTTAGAAGATGAGTACATCCAAGCCATACAATGTACGCTTAGGCAACCAACAATTTTCCTCAAACGAAAGATTTCCCATATTTGGAACAATAGTTTCTCCAAGGATATGCCAGTTATGTGGAAAGCAAATACAAATGCGCAGTACGTGCTCAATGCATATGCTGCAACATCTTACTGTACTTCGTATATGACAAAGCTTGACAAATCTATGACAAGTGCATTCCAAAGAATACACAAAGAACATGAAATAAGTCATATTGATGCCATACAAATGATACACGCACTTGGCAATACATTGCTTAATCTTCAACAAATTTCTGCTCAACAAGCAGTTCACATTTCACTTTCCGTGCTCCTCACTTGTAGTTCAAGAAAATGTGTCTTCATAAACACATCTCCACTTGAAAAACACACATTTGTCCTTAAACCACCGATTTTGCTACAACAAGAGCCTGGCAATTCAAAAGACGTGCTATGTCTCTCTATTGTTGATTATTACCTCCAGCGTCCATCTCTTATTAGGCATGTATGCTTAACATAATTCACATCGCATTACAAAAAAAATGGTGCACCCATATCAAAAAGAAAAAAACCCTCTGTCATACGGTTTATCAAATACAATAAACATTGTGACTATGAAAACTACTGTAGAGAAAAACTGTTGCTATACGTTCCGTTCCATGAAAACGAAGAGACATTAAAACATAACTTCCCTACATGGGAGGCTGCGTATGCTGCGTCTGAGACTATAGTGCACATCAATGAATCTAGATTTACCTACAATGTTAATCCAACATGGGGTAATCTATAAGTTGCATTTAATGACCTAGAAAACCCAATGACCATGATCAGACATTCACAAACCGAAAAACAACCAGAACTCCTTCCGAGTCCTATGACTTGCAAGCGGATTTTCCTCGTCCTCCAGCAGGTGGAAGTGAAAAACGTATCAATATTGGTTTTCAAGTCACAAAACATCCTTTCCTAATTGAAAATAATGAATACCACAGAATAAGACGTTTGTTGAATCACGAACAACAAACAATTCTAAAGGACGTTGCTCTTAAAAAACACTTGAACATGGACAGTCCTGTGGACTTGTTCCTTACAGGCGGAGCAGAAACAAGGAAGACATTCACAGTGAAAGCACTATTCCAAATGCTTATACGAATCTATGATTCAAACAATTCGTCCGATCCCATGAAACCAAAGGGCCTAATAGTTTCATACACAAGAAAAGCTGCATATAATGCAGGTGGAACAACGGTCCACTCTGCATTTTTGATGCCTTTTAACAAGTCACAATTTCTTCCACTTAGCAAGGAAATGTTGGATACATGGTCTAAGATTTATGAGGAACTCCAACTTGTCTTTATAGATGAAGCATCTTTGATTGGCAGTCAGTTCTTGTATTCCATTGACAGCCGACTAAGAAGCATAAAACATGTGCACACAAAATACTTTGGAAACATTGACATGATTTTCTGTGTGGATCTTTAACAGGCACAACCCATCCACGATTCTTTGATATTTGAACAACCTACCGTTAACATGGAAACAGTGACCCATGACTTCTGGAAAGACAATATTAAATGCTTTGAGTTGCATACTACAATGCGACAGACAACTGAAACATTCATTGCAATTCTGAATAGAATGCGCACAAACAACCAAACATATGATGACTTAACATATATCAATTCCAGGTGCTTGCGGCCTGCACCAATAGACCCTACGTTCCCTTACCTATTTTACAGAAATAAGGATGTTGCAATGCATAACAACCACATGCTATCGACCATGCCTGGCGATGATATCATCATCAACTCAATTGACCTGGAAGAAGACAACCATGGAAATGTGCCACATCATGAACATACAGTCACTTTACCTTCTCAACTTGTCCTCAAATTAGAAATGCTGGTTGAAATATATGATTGTAACTATGATTCATAGGATGGCTTGGTCAATGGTGCAAATGGAATACTCAAAGGCTATACGAAAACATAAAAACTTGATGTCCTTTGGATTAAGTTCCATGAATCGCATATAGGCAAGTGACAAGTAAACAAGTTGTCTTTTCTATATACTTCAAACAATGGAAGCGATTGGACCCCTGTTTTGAGAATATCAAAGCTAGTATTGACATCAACAAAGACAGGTCGACTGAAGATTCGAAAATAGTTTTCGATTAAACTTGCATGTGCACGTACAGTCCACAGATCATAAGGACTAACACTTGATCATGTTGCATTCCAGCTTGCTGGAATTCAGATACATGGACTTGTATACACAACACTGTCTCGTGTTAGAAGCATAGACTCCTTGTATTTACTAAGTCCTCTCACAAAAGATAACTTCAAAGTGAAACAAAAAGTTGATATTGAAATGGAATGACTGAGGACCATCACAAAAATGGAAACTGCACTATGATTACCAATTCATACAAACAAATTCATCTGTATCGATTCTTTCACTTAACACACACAACGTAAATGCACACATGGATGATATAATGAATGACTATGATACAATGCAATCTGATATTCTGTGCTTGTAGGAAACACACATGGCATTATGCATGCAGAACAAACAATTCCCAAATCACAATTGCATATCAAGTTACATTAGACACAGGGTGATGATACTGGTGGAAAAACATGTACCAATTTTGGACCATATACATATTGAAGAAAATAATGTTGAAGTTGTACTTGCAAAAATTTTCTTCCATGGAACAGAAGTTACAATTTTGAATCTGTATGTTGCTCCCCATGCAACATTCTCCAACATAATAGATGTTATTTCTAATGCATTGGCCCATTTCCATCTGAACGGGCCCATTGTACTTGTAGGAGACTTCAATATTGACATGCTACAAAATAATGATAGAACAAAAGAATTGGAAAACTACATGTGCAAATATAGTCTCCACTTTCTTTTGAACAACACAAGCCATGTGCAGAATGCACTTATTGACCATGTCTGGTCGAATGTGCCCATTCCTCAATACAATATATTTATCTTAGACACATATTGGTCTGATCACGATACAATTGGTATTGCACTTGAATTATGAGATATACATCAAACATATTGCAAAGTGATATTTCTATGTTTCAAAGCATATTACACTCTACCGTGTCCCACTTCTTCTTTCCAGTCCTATTTCTTGTACATATTTCTCTTATGGTCCATGGGAGCCCCAATCCCAGTCTATATGACAAACACATTTAAATTTCCAGGAATATGTAACAAAGTATTCTTTTTTTCATTTATTCGAAATAAAACTATTCTTTTGTCTCCTCATATATTTATGTGTTCCTACATTTTTATCTTCAACTCTGCTGAATGTGAAGACATTCTGTTTATTTTATTTCAATTCTCTTCCTTTCTGATGCATATTTTTCCCTGTCTGGTCATTTTCATAATTACATATGCAGTAAATCACACTCAAATTTCACATATCATATTTCACACACACACACATATAAATGTCATAAATTTGTGTTCACAACTTTATCTTTGCAACCTGTCCTTCATACTGTTTTCCATAGAGGCCGTTACAATTCAAATAGTCCGAAGTCCACTTGTCAAATTGTATATCGCAGAACTCTGGGTGTTCTCTGTAGGCCACGGAACAACATAGGCCCATTTTTCTACCTACCAGCTCCAAAACCCGCGATGAAACAACTGAATAACTATGGATTCAGGGCTCTGTCCATGCTGTATCAAATCTCATCCCCATAGTTTATAAAAGTACATATTTTGTATGTATAAAAGTAAATATCTACTTTTTAAAATTACATCTTTTGTATGTATAATTTATGCTGTCCAGGGACCTTTAATTTCATAAATTTCAATTTCTTCTCTCGAGGATCCCTTGTTTTAAGGAAAGCTAATTCAGGAATGTTGGTTTTTCTGTGCTTTTCTCCACGAAACTATGTAACAGACGTTACTACTATTTTTTTTGTGTTTTCTTGTCCGCGATCGTATGTAAAAAAAACTACGGGAATGCTAAATATTTTTGACACGAGGCCCTTTAAATTGAAATAGTTCCCAAGTCCGATTGTCAATTTGTATATTGCTGAACTATCAGTGCTTTTTTGTAGGCCACGAAACAACAAAAGCCCAATTTTCAGCCCCACATCATGAGAACCCGCCATCCAAAAAATGGAAAAGTATGGTATGAGGGATCCGTGCATGCTTTTAAAAATCTCATCCCCATACTGTATAAAACTACGTATTTCGTATGTATAAAAATAAATATCTACTTTGTAAAATTACATATTTTGTATGTATAAATTATGCATATTTTTCCCTGCCTGGTCATTTTCAAAATTACATATGCGGTAAATCACTCACTCAAATTTCACATATCATATTTCACACACACACACACACACACACACACACACACACACACACACATATATTTCTTTAAATTTACAGGAATATGTAAGACGTTTTATTATTTTTTCTATATAAATGTCATAAAATTGTGTTTACTTTATCTTTACCACCTGTCCTTCTTACTGCTTGACACAGAGGCCCTTACAATTCAAATAGTCCGAACTCCACTTGTCAATTTGTATATCGCGGAACTCTGGGTATTCTTTGTAGGCCATGGAACAATAGAGGCCCATTTTTCAACCCGCCAGCCCGAGAACCCGTGATGCAAAAACTATATATGTTTCTTTAAATTTACAGGAATATGTAAGATGCTTTATTATTTTTTCTATATAAATGTCATAAAATTGTGTTCACTACTTTATCTTTACCACCTGTCCTTCTTACTGCTTTCCACAGAGGCCCTTACAATTCAAATAGTCCAAACTCCACTTGTCAATTTGTATATCGCGGAACTTTAGGTATTCTTTGTAGGCCACGGAACAACAGAGGCCCATTTTTCAGCTCGCTAGCCCGAGAACCCGTGATGCAAAAACTGGCTAAGTATGGATTCAGGGCTCCGTGCATGCTCTATAAAATGTCATCCCCATACTCTATAAAAGTACATATTTCGTATATATAAAAGTAAATATTTGCTTTATAAAATTGCATCTTTGGTATGTATAATTTATGCTGTCTAGGAACCTTTAATTTCATAAATTTCAATTTCTTGTGTCGAGGAACCCTTGTTTTAAGAAAAGCTATTTTAGGAATGCTAGTTTTTTTTTTTCTCTTCTCCACGAACCCATGTAACAGACGTTACTACTTATTTTTTGTGTTTTTTTGTCCACGAGCGTATGTAAAACATATGTAAATAATATTATTTCAGGAATTCTATTTTTTTTGGACACGATGCCCTTAAAATTCTAATAGTCCGGAAGTCCAATTGTCAGTTTGTATATCATTGAACTATCGATGCTTTTTGTAGGGAATGGAAGAACAGAAGCCCAATTTTTAGCCCGACATCCCGAGAACTCACCATCCAAAAACTGGCTAAGTATGGAATGAGGGCTCTACTTTGTAAAATTACATATTTTGTATGTATAAATGTTAATTTTTTTTGTGTTTTTTGTCAACAAACCTATGTAACAGACATTACCACTATTTTTTATGGTTTTTGCTCACGAAACCATGTACTTTAAATTCCTGCCCACGTGTCTGTACTCCGTTGCATTTATTCCCTTTCCCGCAGATGGGGTGCTAGTAGAGCACACACATCGAGCGGAGCAACCAGGAGTGATCCTCCGTGGCACCGACCACGTGACGACCACATGCCAGTCCCTCCCACCTGCCTCATGACTTTAAGTTCAACTTGCTCGAGGTAGGTCACCATTACTCTCAATGCGTCCTGCTCTGCCTTCACATCCTTTCGACGAACCAACACCCTCGCTCGACGTTTACTCTGTGCGTGCGGCCATTTATGGAACCTCACCAGCTCCCCGACCTATTTCAATTACTCCAGTAGCTCCAGATGGCTCATTCTTTCCTGGTTTTTCTTCTCAGAGCTCGGCCTCCTTCCCATCCTTTCCCTACTCTGCTTTTGTCCTCTCCTTCTCTGTTCCTGGCGCATTTTCTCTCTCCCACTATCCCGAAGATGCCTCGACTACGAAGGATGTCGAAACGTGGGTCAGCCTAGAAGCCAAACCGACCCCACTTGCTCCCTCCCTGTTATCCTCCTCCTCTTCGACCACCTCGTCCTCCTCCCTGACGTAGTCGACTCACATTCCCGCTTCTCTCCCGCCCCTTGCTACCTCCCTTGCCAACAAAATGGAGGGGTTGGACTGCTTAGGGGCCTCATTAGACTACAACCCAGGACCTTTAGGCAATTCGGCCTCTGTTTCACACCCAGGCCCTTTGGCTCCTCCCAACTCTCCGGCCACCCAGTTGCTTCAGGACTAGCCTCACGATGCCCAATTTCAGATGGATGGTCTGGAAGCTAGTCAAAATTAATGACGACAACCCCAATCTCGAGCCGGTTCCAACGCTGACCCAGAATGCGAGTGGAAAACAAGCCTTGAACTGGTGTAGAACCTGGTATTCGACCTGCGTCGGGACATGGACGACCTCTGGTTCCGCCTAGAGACCCTGGATGACAAAGCCTCTCAACTCCTACAGTTTCTCTCTGCGTTACAGGGTGCTCATCACCTCCCAACAGAGGCAGCCCAAGCAAC
This sequence comes from Picea abies, assembly GCA_900067695.1. NCBI lineage: Eukaryota > Viridiplantae > Streptophyta > Pinopsida > Pinales > Pinaceae > Picea > Picea abies. The sequence goes on from CBVK0102760210.1 coordinate 10,391, forward strand.
AACATCCCAACCAACAGCAACCTCGACACCAGTGTTGGCACTGGAAACTTTGGTCCACGCAAAGGTAGATCGCGAGAATCAGAGGCTTCCATCACGACTGGAGGATGTCTAGAAGGAAGAGCACGTGCCATCACAGATGGAGGACGCCATGCAATTGGACCAGAAACCAATCGATGAGGAGTCGCCTCCTCTTGGGGACACGACATTTGGTGCCTTCTGCATGGCCGTGTCGCCGCACTACAACCCATACCAGTGATCTGTCTGTTGTTTTTTCATGTGCATGGCGACCTTTCATGCATTTGTCCATGGTCATTATATTTATGTTGTCTACACTTTCCACAGTTGTAACAACCACCGTTAGGGGCCAGAATTTTGAACTCTTTTTGCGTCAGTAACAGTCTACACTTCAGTGATGAAGCGGTTTGGCTGGCTGAGATGGTTTCCCCTCAGGGAAACCATATTTGTAGCTTGAAACCATGGAAATTCTCTGTAGTCCTTCATTTTGACAGACTTTTATACAATCTTACTTATAAAAAAAAATATTGAATAAAATTTAAATAATTGTTTATACTATTCATTAAGTAAAAAATGTTATAGGATTATATAAATTACTATAAATCTTCATACAATGTTATAATATTCTATAAATTACTTAGTCTCATGTATATGACGGAATTGTTGGGTGCAAAATGTATATGACAGAAGTGTTTGGTACAAAATGTATATCACAGAACACGCTGGACATGAAAAGTGTGAACCCGTGACTCCGCCAACCCGCGAATCCGTAATTGTTCGGTGCAAAATGTATCAAGTGTTATAACATTATATAAATTACTATAAATCTTCGTACAATGTTATAATATTCTATAAATTACTCAGTCTCATGTATATGATGGAATTGTTGGGTGAAAAATGTATATGACGGAAGTGTTGGGTGCAAAATGTATTTCATGGAACAGGCTGGCCATAAAAAATGAAAAATGTGAAGCTGCGACTCCGTAATTGTTGGGTTACATTGGTTATGTATTAAATATTTCATGTACTATCAAACTTAGATCCAAGGAACCTTCGTTCAAGTACCATACATTAATAATTTTTGATAAATTTCAAGTAAAACTAATTCGGGAATACTAAATTCTGCATGAATACCGCATGTACTGCAACTTGCAACCCACACATTTACTCCCCTTCCAGCCTGGCAGGGACTACGCTGCCATGCATCACTTGTTATCATTGTTTTATATCAATTTCGTGTCGTTTCAACATTCATTATGTGTTGTTATTATTTGTTGTTGTATCATATTAATGTCATGTTACATTGTTTATGTATCGTGTTAGCATCTCATAACGTTATGATTATTTCTTTTGCATCATTTTAGCACCATTTTAATGTTTTATGAGATACGTTTTACATCTTGTTAATGTCAAAATTGCATAATTTTTTTTTTGTTTGTTAATTTGTCCGGACCTACTGGCTAGGGGATTAACTTATGGCTTGAGAAACCGCAACTCAGGGGCATCTAAGCCGTCAAAATCACCCGGGGATTGCACCCGGCCTGAGCCACACCAACCCTTAACATGGTTGGATTTTTTGTCCCCGTAGGTTTCGAACCGTTGACTTTAACAACACGGAGTGGTTTAACAACACACTCCGTCACTGACTGTCCTACACCTCGGGGACCAAAATTGCATAATTTTAACATCAATGTTGTGACATAATTATTCTTAATGATTTAATTATTTTTATTAATTGAATTATTATTGGTTATATAATTATTTATTATCATTAATCAAATAAGTATTATACATGCCTAAAGACAATGTATATATGTATATTGTAATTGCTTTTTAATCAAATAGTATTGACTTTAATTAGTTACTTGAGATTCCATAAAGATTTCAAAAGTTTGTTAATTTTCTTTTATTAATTTTGATTTACAAAAATATAAAAATATTTTTATTAATTTTGATTTACAAAAATATAAAAATATTTTTATTAATTTATAAAATTTGAAATACCTAATTTTTTTATTGGCCGAGTACAATGAAATGACTATTTTTATCTGGTTTTAATAAGAATTGTCAGATATAAATATTTAATTTATAAATAAAAAAAAGAAAAAATCTATAAAAATGATAACTCATCATTTTAAACTTGTAATTTAATGATATTGTACTTATTTAATTAATAAAAAATACAACGACAACAACAATGATAATGATAATGATAATGATAATGATAATAATAATAATAATAATGATAATGATAATGATAATAATAATCATCTAATTTTAAGGTCACGACCAAGACAAACACCAAATTGGTGTATGCGACCCATTAGACCCCCTTGTTTGTGGCATAAGAGACCCCCTCCACCCAACGATTTCACTGGTAAAGTCTACAAAGGTATACATACTTACCCCCCTATGTATTTAAACTTGTGACCTCTTAGGAGGAAACACATGTTCTTAACCATTAGGCCCACTCAAGCTGTATATAACAATAATCTAATTTTAAGGTCACGACCAAGCCAAACACCAAATTGGTGTATGAGATCCACTTGTTTGTGGGACAAGGGACCCCCTCTGCCCAACGATTTGACTGGTAAATTCTAAAGGATTTTCTGTCCATCCCTTTTCTGGATGCCATCTCTGTTAGCAACACCGTCATCGATTGTGGATGGTTGCAATATAATGATTTCAAATCCAAAATTTAAAAGCCCACCTCCTGTTTGTTTTCGATTGTATTTCAAAATCACTTTATTTAGTTCAAAGTGGTTCAAGGTAATGGCGAAAGGTAGAACGGGAGCCAAAATAATCTCTTGAACATTCGATTATAATGTAGACTGGTGACAAAACCAACCATGACAAAAATACCAACAATGCAATATGACCAGCCTCAAGTGATAGTGAAGCATGGGGAAGGTTATATACTCTCACCTTTCTCTCCTATTTAAATCCCTCCTCTTCCTCTCATTTTTAATGCTCAATATCATTTGAATAATCTTAAATCATGAATTTCTGTCTTTTTCTCTACAATTACTCACACGGTACACATAAATCTGCGATAATTGAAGGGAGTTTCAGTCTCTGTGGTGTCTCTAGTTTTTAGAGAAGTTAGGTTGTGGTTCTCCTCAAGGCCAAATCCATACGATTAGAATTTCCTTGGCCTATCCATCAAGGTCATCTTCCCTGGATCCTCCTTCACATGTACGGGTAACAATCCAACGTTTTTCAGTGTTCCTACAACATCGACAAAACTTTGAATTTAATTCAAAATTCATTCGTAGATGTAGTTGGAGTTGCATTTTTTAAAGTAAAAAAGATTGTAGTGGATTATAGAATAGATTTAATGAAGGAAAATCTATGGGATACTTTTTACGTCGCAGGGAAGGCCAATGAAGTAACTAAACAATTACTACTATAGCGCCACTAAAATTTACATGTATGCAATTATGAAGACAGATGGCTCTAGTTATGAAAGGACTAAGTCTCACATGCCAAACTAGTAATGCCTTTTTCGTTGTTTTCCAAAATAGAACTCAATCTCACATACCACAGGAGTAAGACGTTTTTCATTGTTTTGTTTATTTTTAAAAATATTCTAAATTGAATTTAAATATGACAATAATTCTTTTAAAAGTTCTATTGATTTTGTATATGTAGTTTTTTTTAAAGAGAGGATGTATATATATTTTGTTAAAAGGTCACATGGTAGGTTGCACTTGGATATATAAGTAAAATGTGTAAGGTTAAGTATCACAGTGCAGGTTTCATCAAAGTACTTTTTTAGTTGAGTGTATAAGTCTTCATATATATGGAAATTTTATTTATTTCTTCTAGTTATAATTAACTATATTTGTTTTTATCAATATTTTGATATTTTGTGGAAATTTTATTTATTTCTTCTAGTTATAATTAATTATATTTGTTTTTATCAATATTTTGATATTTTGATTTTGAATTTTTTTTAGATTATTAATTATTAATTTTGTTAAGATATTAATTTTTTTGGTTGATTTTATTATATATTTATATAGTTGACAAAAATACTTTAATGGTTATAAAAGAAATTTTAAAGTAAATTGTTTTTGATGGTTCATTCACTTTCTATTAATTTTAATACAAACATTAATAAATTTAACAATTCTGTAATGAAATTTGACCTTTAAATCAATCATTATTAACATTTACAAAGATATACACATTAATGTTATGAAAATATAATTTATCCATTCCATAAATTATTTGTGCCATTTAAAAGCAAGACATGATCAAGGCCTTTTCATTTTGTTAGATAGGGTTCTCCAATACCATCGGTACACAAGAATCCATGCTTCCATTACGCAAGGATTTCATAACATTCTTTCTTTCTTTGTTTTTACTTCACACATGATTTTATTCAATGTCTTTAATTGGAACAACAACACGTCTTTAACTTTTAATCTTAATTAGTTTGATATATATATATATATA